>JABXWE010004815.1:0-46478 GCA_014611495.1 Limonius californicus
TGATGTATTTTAGAAATAGTTTCAATTTTTGAGGATAGATCAAGCTTGGTTTGGTTTGCATCTGTTTTAAAAGTTTTATCTTTCCTTCCCCCATTTTGACTTTAAATTGGTCGGATGTAGTTTACTTTTTGGGATGCGTTTCACACCCTTTTAATGAAATTGTTGGTTTTTGGCCGGTTGGCCAAAGGCCTTTCGTTTTTTTAAATTTAAAATTTCACTTACATGATTTTGTACATTTTTTGATGTAGCCTGTGATGGCGTGTCTGTTTTTAGTTTTATTTTTTGACTAGGTATGGTATTATAAATATGCTCCAACTGCCTTTTTATTTGTCTTTTTCTTGATTTAGAATAAATTTTTGGTCGGAAGATGTAACAGTGGTTGTGAAAACGTTCACCAATTGAATTTTGTTTTTCGAAATATATTTCGTGGGGCTGACAAGGTTGTTTCATTTAATTTTATTTAAATTTTTTCCCCATTATGAGTATGGACATCAATCTGATGAGATCCATACAGTAGTACAGGTTTTATTGGAATCGGTTTCGGACGTTTTGAAGCATTTCTGGGGGTAATTTGCCGGCATTCGTTGTTGATCCGTTGATGCAAATCATTTTGGGGATTCTGTCTGACTACTATAAATTTTACTTTTCATTTGGCCCCACAGAAGGATGTCTAAAGGCTTAAATCTGGTGACCTCGCAGGCACTCCACTGCTCCTCTTCGGCCTATCCATCTACCAGGAAATGTTTCGTCCAGATACTGACGAACAGCAAGAGCATAGTGTGCAGGTGCTCCGTCTTGTTGCGACATTAACCTTATTCACATTGTAGCGGTAATTTTGTTCCATAATTTCAGTTATTGCTGGATCAACATGATCTCGTATTAAATCCAAATACATTTCTCCTGTTAGATTTCCTAGTAGAAAAAAGGACCAACAACGCGATCGCCACAAATTCCAGCCCACGCGTGTAATTTGTGAGGATTTTGAGTGTGAACTTCATGGAATATATGTGGGTTTGCATCGGCTCAATGTCGACAACTGGCGATTGACAATCCCATTCAATAAAAGCGAACACTCATCCGAAAAACAAATATTAAGAAGCAAATTTGGGTTATTAAATATCCGATCACTCATACCCTCGCAAAAATCCAAACGTCTATTAAATCATCTTCGTTTAATTTTTAGACAAGGTGAATTTTATACGGATGGACAAGGTGAATTTTATACGGATGGAACTTATAGGCTTTTAAAATTCTTTGAATGTGTCCACTTACAGATAGGTACCTAAAGTAGGATCCCGATGGACGTGACTCAAAAATACAACTTCCATAGCTTCATTTACTACTATTCGATTTTTCTTGTAGATGGATTGGCCGAAGAGGAGCAGTAGAGTGGCCTGTGAAGTCACCAGATTTAAACCCTTTAGACTACTTTCAGTGCAGCCACATAAAAAGAGTAAAATTTACAGTACTCGTCCAGAATCCTTAAATGTCAACGTATCAACAACGAATGCTGTCAAATTACCCCAGAAATGCTTCTGAAGGTCCGAAACCGTTTTCAACATAACCTGTACTACTGTATGGATGCTGGGGATCAACATTTCGAACATTTAATAAAGTGAAAGTTAAGGTAAAAACATGATAATGTTGAAAACAAAAAGTTTCCTTCTCAAAACAAAAATTGACAGGTCCAAGTGATTTTTTAAAAAATGACGATAAATACGAAAAGTCGGGCCTGTTTCGTTTTCAGTGGTCCACCATGTATTTATATTTATATGTTAAAATTACTTTATGTAATTTATGTACTTTGTTCCTTTTTTGTTTTTATATTAATTACATCTTCACTACTATTCACGACAAATATAAGAAGCTATGTACAGCTTGCCGGATTTAACTTTGCTTGTGGAAACCGCGCGGCGCGACAAAGAGTGGGCACTAGGCGTAGCAGAGACGAATACAATGTATATGGACCGTTAGTATTCGGCACACTCAATAAAAGAAACGCGCGTACATTTCCTGCTTTAATTTTAGATTGAAACTCCATCGTATGCACTTTTCACTGTAATGTACAGCGACTGTTGTTGATGTTGACTGCTACAAACACACGATGAAATGAGCTCCTGGCCTCCCCACCAATTTCGTGGTAGTAGTGGTAGTGTGCAATGTTCATTCACAAGCAAGGTTAAAACCGGCAAGCTGTATGATCTTACAAAATTATGGAAGGCCTTAAATTGTTAGATTTACTGCCCGTGATCTAAACATAACTGTATGTGATGAACCTTCGTGTCTGGTAGAAACAATCAAGTTTCTATATCTGGCTTAACCGGAAGTGTTAGCAACTTTTTTATTGTAGTAAGTTGCATATTTTCACAGACTTACGTAGCACGCGTAGTTCCCTTTACACTAGTATAGTACGATCAATAATATTTTCAATAAATGTTACCTATGGAAAACAAAATATATGCTTTACTTACGCCGTATTGCTTATTCTATTTACTACGATCAGCTAATGGTTATCGCAGTTAGGAATTTTTAACTTAACACTCGCAGGGCTTACTATCTTCGTATAAGTTTCTTGAAGTTTGTCGCTAAAGGTAAAAATTTGTGTTTGAATTACTTAATAAATCTGAATAGATTCTTGGTAAGCCTTTATGAATTAATTGCAACTCACAGGCTGTGTAAAGGGGCCTAGCTATCATTATATTGGAGTGTTTTTCCATAGCTAAAAATAAGTTTACTGTATTTACTGCGATTGTATTATAGTTATCGATGTATAGTTGCTATGGTTATTTATTACTCTATAACACCCAATGCATAATTGTGAATTTTTAACTTGACAACGGCAGGAATTACTATCTTCGTATACATTGTTTTGGAGTTTGCCGCTAATGGTAGAAGTTTGCGTTTGAATTACTTAATTAATCTGAGTGGGTTCTATGTAGTCTGTTTTATTAAATTGCAACGCAAAGGTTGTCTTAAGGTGATCTACCTATACCTACAGTAGAGTTTTTTCTTTTTCTTAACCATTTTCAACGTCTATGCCGTCTTCTGGTTCCCAATGCGTTCTTCCGTCTATTACGATCCCTCCATAGTTCGTGATCTATATTTCTTGCTTCTAATGCTTCATGTACCTTTTCTGTCCAACTTTGTCGGAGTCTTCCTCTTTTTCTTCTGCACGGGGTAATCCAGTTCATGGTTTTCTTCGAAAGGCGTGTGTCGTTCATTCTTTGCACGTGGCCATACCAGGTCTCGCTGATCTTCTCCAAAAATCAATCTCTAGGGCCCTTAATCTATTTGCTGAGTTTTTAGTGATTTGCCATACCTAAGCTCCATAAGTACTGGTTTTCTTTACAAAGGTGTTATACATCATATGTTTAGTGTTTTTATTTATACTTTTGCTGCATAGTACCGAATTCAGTATCGCAAATGCTTTCTTTTCTTTCCTCTTTCTTTCTGTTATTGCATCTTCATATATTTCATTTTTGTCTATTTTCACCCCTAAGTATGTGTAGTTATGGCATTTCTTTATTTGTTCGCCCAAGTCTAATATAATTTGTGGCTTATCCACCCCTGTTGACAGATATTGTGTCTTGTTAAAATTTATGTCCAAACCCCACCGTGTGTATTCTTCCTGCGGTTTCCTGGTCATGTATGAAATGTCGTCGTAGTCCTGTGCTATGATCACCTGGTCGTCCGCAAAGTGTAGTGAATACAGTGTTGTATGTATCATCATCCACTGGTAGTCCCATTCTACGACATTTTTCTCTCCATATTCTTACAGCTTGGTGAATATATATTTTAAATAGCGTAGGGAATATCGCACATCCCTGTACCAGACCCTTAGTTACTTTGAATCCACATGTTAGGTTTTGTCCAATTGTTATTCTTGATATTTGGTTCGTGTACAATTCCTGAACCGCTCATATTAATACACTGCTAATTTTTGCGTTTTCTAATGCCTCCCAAAGTTTTTTCTGAGGGATGATGTCATAGACTCTTGTAAGATCCAAGAACACCAAATGGATCGCCCTTCCTGTGACCATTATTTTTTGTATTATTTGTGACAGGCAAAATACATTATCAGTACATGATCGCCCCCTCTATATCCATTCTGTTCTTCGAGTTCCCGATTTTTATATTCTTCTTCTATTCTAATTTTTGTGATTCTCCCATACAGTTTGTTAAGGGTGATTGTTATAGATATTTCCCTATAGTTTTAGAATTTGTCCTTCTTTTTTTTATGAATCGAGCGATATATGTTTCTTTCCATTCTGGTGGAGTTGGTTGTCCATTTATCAATTTTATCTAGTCATCAGTTCTCCTAGCATCCTGGCATCGGGTATGTTTCCTGGCCCTGGCGCCTTATTATTTTATCATTATTTATTCCATAGATAAAAAATATCAATTATCAGATTATGCAAAATATTTTACTAAGCTAACGCCTGAAACAATAAAAATGCACTGCACATATCCTGCGGTTTATTTTATCTAAAAAATATTATTTCAGATATAAGAATGTGAAAAAACATTCGAAACGTTTGGAGACATTCAAAAACTAAGTTGGTTATAAGCGATCACGAAGGTGTGTTTAATCGCGGTTTAAATTAGTGTTTAATTATTATGTTATAATAGATTATAATTTATTATGCGTTGGAAATATATCTTAATGTGTACAAAACCGTATAACGCCTGAATTATGTATTTTCTTATTTTTTTAGACAAACACTAAAAGTTCTAAAGCAGTGGTACCTAGAACACTGTAAAACAGCCGGCGGATTAAAAATTATCTTGAAAGAAATTGCAAAGAATCCGTCCAGGTTTGTCAAGGAATTCAAACTTAGATTTTCAACAAATGAAAGTAATATTTATATGAAGATTTCCTTACAAGGAAATTTGTTAGGTTTTAATAACAAGTAATCATAATAACTAAACTGTACTTCTACAACTGTAGTAAAAATTATAAAATGTGCACCATAAACAAAGACACAGGTTCTGTTTTCCACAGTGAATCCTTATCGAATGTATTGTGAATCATGCTGTATAATACTGTGAACTATATATTTTTTTAAATAACTAATTGTGATATAGTTGTTTATACATTCAAAATAGTAAATTCCAAAATGAAGAAACTATTAAAAACTCATCTTCCATCTTAATGTTTGTGATTAGTTATGTAATAAGGGTGCAATTGCAGTTCGATTATGCAAGTTAAGCTATCAATATTTAATATATTTTGATTACCACTTCCGCTTTTTCAAGTAGCACACCCCATTTTTGTGTTAATTGCTTTAACAATGTCACTGATTCTTTTTTGAATACCTACTCTAACTATTTCACTGCAATGCTTAATCCACAAGCAATTTTGAAATTTGTTTTGGTATACAGAAATGTGTAATTATTTTCAAACGGATTTCCTACAGTTCAATTATACAATATCTAAGCAACTCAACTGGAGATCACTATGTTAAGCTAGTTATGTGGCTAGCTGAATCACTAGGATTTTGTTGGGCTCTGTGTAGAAATTTTAAGTGTGAATATATTGGTTAACTTACAAGACCATTTTGATTCTTGAAGAAGGAGAAGAAAAAGAAGGAGAAGAAAAAGAAAACGAAGAAGAAGAAAAAGAAGAAGAACGAGCAGATGAAGAAGAAGAAAAAGAAGAAGAAGAAGAAGAAGAAGAAGAAGAATCTAGTTGATTTCCTTGTCATCTATAAATTAATGATTTTGAAATGTAATCACATGATTTTAATCAACTTATTGATAAACTAAATGGTATAATTCATTGATGATGAAAAAGAGTAGGTATTTATTCAATTCATATGTACAGTACACATATTTAGTTGTACAGTGTACTTTTAGGTTTTCAGATGTACATGAGTATGTTCGAAATTTATTGAACTACAATGACACAACAGAACCGTAAAATAATGTTATTATTATAAAAGACTTTTTCAAATATTGATAGAATTTAAATACTGATGTGAACAGTTAATGCAGTATTGAGAAGAATATTGTTAAACGTGCTTTAAAAAAATAGGGAATACCATTAAAAAACTTTTAGCAACGATTGTATTAGATTTCCCGAATTGTACCAAAATTAGCAAAGTTGCATTATAGAACCGCAAACTTGGAAATTAATCGCACATCTTGCCCCAACTTAGGTTTCCTCTGCAAACTCATTACTGTTTCGAATTTGTATTATCGATTCAATGGCTAACTCCGTTCGTTAGTGGTTTATCAATTTTCTTGTCAATTGACCAATTACAAATTATAGAAACAAATATATTCTTATACAGAATTTTGCGATCTACAATCGAAAAACGTTAATATCAATTTAAACAGTATAATGCAAGTTGGCGAATTTAACATTTTTTAGCAAGACTTTCTTGAATCATTTGTGTTACACAAAATGTGATTAATTTACATTGCATATATTAAGATGATGTGATCCCTATTTTCTAAACTATGAGTTAATAAAAGTCGTGCCCCAAAATTCTAATATCAAAAATATACATTTGCGTGATTACTTCGCAGTTGCGAACATTTACAAAGTGCATCACTGACATTTTCACACAGCTCATACATTTGGAACTCAAACTATGATATTAAAATAATTAACAACAATGGTTTCTGATATGGAATTATAATTTGAAATATATTTCGCATAAAATGCATGCCGCAACAACATCATTATTATGAAATCATTTTTAATACAGTGTAAAAACAAGCCAGTAAAAGCATCATGATAAAAATATAAACATTTGAAATGAATAAGAGTCATAACAGTTAGTACGTAGAACGTCCAACCCCTAAAACATCCAACAATATAAAAGATCAGAAAGAAGGTTCTACGACTATCACCCCCTGGACAATAATCCTCTGTTTAAAAAAACCTCCCAATATAAAATATATCCCCGATACAACAAGCAATGCATCCAAAAATCTATAAGACAAAGTAAATGATTTAAAATAATTTTCTTAACTGTATACCCTTTGGCTTTAAACAAGATGTTGGCTGGAAACAACAAAAAAGATAAACTTGCTCTGTACAAAAGAAATAAGTGCAAACCATATTTAAAATCAGAAGTAGTTGAAAGTAGGAGATAAAATTGAATTTTGAGTTCAACCAAGAAAGAAAACTGACGGTGAAACGCATTGCCAGCAATCATGTTAAAAGAGCAGCTTTAGAACAGTTTAATTGCATCTATTGATATTTTAAATTGGGATGGGGGGGGGGGTTAATTGTCTATGTTTCTTGCACAAAGGTTAATGTTCGAGGGGATGTTTGTATGGGTTTTCTTAAACAGGGAGTTCTTACCCGGGGAATATCGACGTGAGCTAATATGCGGGAGATAAGGGGGGGGGCGTATTCAGAGGGTAATTGTCCTGTTACCTATCACAAAATAATATTAGAATAAAGTTGAATTATTGTTAAAAATTATAATAACGACTAAATTTGTGTAAATGATATTTTGCATACTATATTTAGGAAAATCATATTAAAATGCCTTCATGGGTACGTCAGTTCTGTTTAAATCCTAGAAAATCTCGAAAATAGTCAAAAGTAACTGCAGTTTTATTTAACAAATAAAGATTTGTATCTGTATCAAAATCTAACACTATTACGGTTTAAAATATATTCTAATATTTGTTTTTTTACAACACAGGTTAAGCCAGTTCAGCATACTGTTTGCAGGATTTTATAGTAAGAAGTGTGTTCAATTGAAACCCATCTTTGCTTTATAAAAAAATTATTTGATTGAAGAAGTCTTCCACAGCTATCTGTACTTCTGTGTCAGACTCAAAATGCCGACCTTTTGACGCCTTTTTCAGCGGTCCAAAAATATGGAAATCGCAAGGCGATAGATCCGAGATATAGGATGGATGCTCTGGAATCCTCCATTTCTTTCGTTGAAGATTTATTTTTTACCACATTAGTAACATCAGGCCTAACATTGTCGTGCAGCAAAATAATCCCACGCGTAAGTTTTCCTGGACGTTTCAATCTTATTGCTTGATGAAGCTTGTTCTAAGTTTCTTTGTACAGATTTGCATTGACATTTACTCCAGGTTCCTTAAACTCTATCAACAAGGGTCCTTCATGGTCGAAAAAAATGTTAACATCACCTTACCTGCAGAAGGTTGTGCTTTAAACTTCTTCGGTGGTGGTGAACTTGAACGTTTCCACTGCCTCGACGATAACTTACTGGATGGCTCGTAGTAATGGCACCCAGTTTCGTCAACAGCAACTATTGACAGAAGAAAATCATCACCATTTTGCCTATAGTCTGTGAGGTGTTGTAGAGATAAGCCCATTCGCAAGCATTTTTGTTCATTAGACAAGAGACGAGGAACCCATTGCGAACAAACTTTGCTGTAACCCAGATTACGAACAATACTATAGACAGATCCTACACTCGTACCAACAATTTCTGAAATTTCTCTAATTGAAATTCGGCTATTTTATCTAATAAGGCCTTCCACACAACACATGCCATGTTGTTTTCTATTAATGCAGTACACCGTGCGTTTGGTCGCGTCTCATCCATAGTCCCTTCTTTTCCATTCTAAAATTTTCGGCACCATTCCTTCACAGTTGGGTACGCAATACATGCATTTTTATAGACACCCTCAGCGCGTAGAAATGGTAGGCTGATCAAACCTGGACGGATTTTCAACAACAAAAGCCGTTTCAAAATCGAAGTCTTACAAGTCCGAATCAAATTCAAACACCAGAAACTTATTAATGTGTTGCTTAAAAACTACGAACATTAACAAACGTCATTTGAATTATTGCATTTGTTTTCAAGCTAAGTTGATCAAATTAATTTTAATTAATTGTTGATCACTATCTTCGGTATCGGTTAAATATACATCTTGCGGTAACTAACGCCTAAGAGAAAAGTTTTTTGTCATTTCATCCATGGGTTCAGGCATATCTTCATCACTACTTTTCAGACAATTTAGTATGTTTAATGTTTGTTTAAAACCAGCGACCTAGTTACCGTAGATATAACTGTCGCCGTAGTCAAGATAATTTTCAGTAAAATATAAATGTAATAAATGAGGTTTTTATTTGAAGTTATTTTTGGTGTTTATTTGCAGTACCGATGGGTAAGAATTTGAACACTATTTTGAAGTTGTTGGATAGCGACACTAATGTCATTACTTCGATTAAGTATTCCCGTATCATTAGCAAACAGCTCAATTGTAGTATTATTTGTTTAGATAATGTCACTGACTTAAATATAAAACCATACCGGACCCAATATTGAACCTTGCGGTACTTCTGTTGCAAGTGCCATTGGTTTGAATGTTTAAGCATTGGTGGCCGTGGAAACCGAGCGGTTTTCTAAAAAAGATTTGATGATATGCAAAAGATAGCTTGGTGTTCCTGCATTCAGAAGTTCATAAATCAGTCCTTGATGCTAAACTCTGTCGTAAGCTTGCTGGACACCTATAAAAATGACAGCTGTAAATTGCTTGCTTTCGAATCCTTGTTCTACGTATTTGGTGATTCGGCTCAACTGATGAAAAGTAGAATACTTGTTTCGAAATCCGAATTGAAGCTTTGGAATTACATTATTTTCAGCCATGTAATTTAATAATCTCTTATAAATTGGCATCAAATACCTTTGCTAATGTCGGTAACAGACTTATTGGTATATAACCTGTGATGTCACTACTTTTCTTTCATGGTTTGTGAAAATGCAAGATGTGTTGTGCATGTTTCTATTTGATTGGAAAATATTCTATTCTTAGCCATACATGAAATATAGTTTTAATATGGACATTAACTTTTTTGGGTAAATTGCTTAATTGGGATTGGGGATTAAATCCTTCCCTAGTGCCTTATTAGAAGGTCTGTACAATTTCTTTCCTTTCGTCGGGTGTTATAACGGTGATATAATCTGATACAGGATGAAAACTACTACTTACGAAATTATAACCTTTTTCAGTATGAGCATCATTATTTGATTCATCAGTTGTGGACGTGTTAGCCAGATGCCTGGCAAATATTACGCATTTATTGTGGCGGACCGCATTTGCAATTATGTTTATATTCTCACAGACAGTTGAACTTTTGGACATTAAGCTCATAATTTAAATTTTTAATCTGTACTCGCATATATATTTCAACTAACTGCTAATGAATTTTAGTGGCGTTTGAAAATTACGCCTCCTTGATCTTGGAAACGGCCGTTCCTTCACACGTGTTTATTTTTTGTAGAGGGTCTGTCCTTTACGAGTAGACCTAATTTATGAGGGCTACAAACAGAAAATAAACATCAACTTTCATATACAATGTACGGAATTGTAATACAACTGTCTACTCGGTAGTTGAATTTTATATTTCCATATTTAAGACATTCCTTTTCAGCGTTTTCTTTCAGCTATTTATTTCAGGTCTTTAGGTTAGCAATATGACTTGGAATTGGTTGATCTCAAGTACGTAAGATATGCAATGTCAGCTGTCTTCAGCGCGGTTTATTGCTGTGCTGAAAGTTTGGTTTAGCTTAGCCCAGAACACTTCTAAATTATTATTTTTTTGTTGAAATAAACCTTCTTGGGTGACATTCCACACCTAGACGTATTAACTAAACACTAAATTATGGGAGTTATTTATTTAGTTTGGTTCTTCAGAATTTTAACAGGCAAATAACTTATTTTTACGAAAATTATTAGTTCTAGATTTATGGGGCCATACAATTTGTGTTGTTTCTAAAAACGGGGTGCACGTGCAGGGGGTTCTCACGATCCAACGCTCACTGTTGGGCGTATAAAAGCAGAAGTAAGTTGTTCTGAAGGGTTATTCTTGATTTAAACGTCAAGAAGCACAGTTCCTATACAGGTTCCCTAACCCTTCACCTGCCAGCGCTTCGAGGTATCTCAGCAGCTTACGGCTTCCCTTGACGATTGGGCTTTGAGGTATCTCAGCTGAAGCGTCATATTCCATTCACCATTCACCTGCTCAGCGCTTTGAGGTATCTCAGCGTCTTACACCACCCTTGATGATTGCGCTTTGAGGTATCTCAGCTGCAGCGTCAAGTTCCATTAACCATTCACCTGCCCAGCGCTTTGAGGTATCTCAGCAGCTTACGGGCCACCCTTGATGATTGCGCTTTGAGGTATCTCAGGTGCAGCTTCAAGTTCCTTCATAATTCACCTTGCACCTTGTAACGGGACAAAATGGTGGCAAGTGCATAATTTGGTGTTTAATTACCAATTTCACGAAGCTTCAACATTTTGAAGATAAGAGACCAACAACAAACATCTGCGATAGCCGTGACGCGGAATGTTCCAGAACAAACGCGTCCTTCTCTACACTAGAGATTTGAAATAACTTTATTAGAGTTTCATATTTATTTAATTTATACTTCTTATGTACCTATCACATTACGTACGTTAATAAATAAAACGCAAAGAACCTTGTCTAACCCACGATTTAATCAACCAAAATATTATATTAACGTTTTCGGTAACTCATTACCATCATCAGATATAAGCTAAAAACACAACGAGACAGAAATTAGTCTGATAAATAGATCAAAAAATATTTGTACAAAACTTACCTAAAACATCTTATGTGAGATAACAAAATTATAATTTAAAAATTAACAAGGTCAAATAAGTGAAAGAACCAATCTTAGATGAAACAAATCACAGCATTAAAACAACTTGAATTTACAATTAAACGCCAATTAAACATGGCAAAATCAAAATACGAAGCAACTTATTAAAATTAATTTAAACTTAACATTTCCAAATGGAGTAGCAGATAACATTTTGAAAGTGTTAAAATCAAAAAACCAATCCACAAAAGAAAAAACGCCACTAAAGTATAAACTAAGAACTGAACAAATTTAAGTAGAAACTGTAAAGAAACAAGCTAAAAATCAAAATAACTAACGTTAAGGTTAAGAAAGATAAAATTATTATTGCCTGGAAAAACATCATTCAAAACACAGTTCTTATGAGTTCGGGTAGATTTGTGAATCTCAAGCATTTCAAGAAAATTAAGTCTCATACCTTTATTTTCGAAGTGTAAAACCTTAGTGTCAGAAACAGGATTGAAAGAATGAGAAAAATCGTTCATCATCATTCTTTCAATCCTGTTTCTGACACTATGGTTTTACACTTCGAAAATAAGGTATGAGACTTAATTTTCTTGAAATGCTTGAGATTCACAAATCTACCCGAACTCATAAGAACTGTGTTTTGAATGATGTTTTTCCAGGCAATAATAATTTTATCTTTCTTAACCTTACTTAATTTATTTTGATTTAGCTTGTTTCTTTACAGTTTTCTACTTAATTTGTAGTTCTTAGTTTATACTTTAGATGGCGTCTTTTTCTTTTGTGGATTGGTTTTGATTTTAACACTTTCAAATGTTATCTGTACTCCATTTTGGAATAATGTAGTTAAATAATTTTATAGTTGCTTCGTATTTTGATTTTTGCCATGTTTAATTGGCTGTTTAATTGTAAATTTCAAGTTGTTTTAATGCTGTGACTTGTTTCATCTAAGATTGGTTCTTTCACTTATTTGACCTTGTTAATTTTTAAATTATAATTTTGTTATCTCACATAAGATGTTTTAGGTAAGTTTTGTACAAATATTTTTTGATCTATTTATCAGACTAATTTCTGTCTCGTTGTGTTTTTAGCTTATATCTGATGATGGTAATGAGTTACCGAAAACGTTAATATAATATTTTGGTTGATTAAATCGTGGGTTAGACAAGGTTCTTTGCGTTTTATTTATCAATTTTCGCCCACTTGGAGTTCCAACATGGATCAAAATGATTTACGTTAATAAATTTATTTTTTCCAAGCACTTATAATTGAATTCTGGACAACTCAATAGACTACCTAGGTTATAAATTGTTGGAGCGTTCGCGCTCCGTATGAGCAGCAGGGCGCAATGTTACAACCTTCAGAGAACCACCCTGCGCACAGGCCTATAACTTCATCTTTTTTATTTTGTTTTACTGAGCAAATAGTTTAAATTTCCAAAGGAAATCGTTATACTTGAAATCACATTGCACTAGCCCGGTTACGGTTTCCTGCAGTTTCCTAGCCTGAACAGGTTAATACCGGGGGTAGTTAAATTTAGTGGATATTTATGTTAATAACAGTATTTAACCTTTCCGGTGTTTTATTTCACGCATTTAGCTGAACTACTGTAGAGTCGAACCTAAGACGATCACCACGAGTCATGTCGAATAAAAAACACAAAAACAAAGGCCCGTAACGTTACATTATCTACGTCCGATTATTATGATTGTACTGTTATGTTATGTTGTTGGTTCAAAATCTTTTCTGTTGTTCTCCACAATGTTGGATTTTTATGATTCAAGTTCGCTGACGTATTTGGCATAGCTTCCAATTCGATGCTGTTCTAGTTTTTGATGAACTCTACAGTTCAGATAATTTAGGTAGCTTTTTATTTCCCTTGATTAACTGTTGAATACTAAATGGAAAATTTCTGTAGACCCCGGCTTTTTATTGGATGTTTAAATGGTACGTGAGACGTATATAGTTTTTGATTTTGTTGATTAGCCAGTCGATACCCTGTCGACGTCGGTGGGGTTTTCAAGATTTGCTGATTGTTTGTATTTGCTGTCAAAACTGATTCCAGTCGATTTTTCCGTTGATTAGTGTGGGCGATCTTTAATTAATTTCTGGACGGCTTGCAAAGGTTAGGATAACTGAGACATGGTCAGACTCCAATTCCAGTAGCACCACTTGATTTATTGGGTTTGGGAAGTTCTTGTGCAGCATTACATCCAGTATATCTGGTTTGTGATGATTCTTGTTTGGATAATATGTTGGTTTTGGAGGTTGAACTGAATTCCATTAGATGCTAAGATTGTATGGAGTCTTACTTCGTTAAGGTTGTTCACCCAACAACCCCATATAATGTTTTTACAGTTCAAATCACCAATTAGCAGTGTTGCGTTGTCGTCGCCCTATACATTTCCCAGCTGGCTGGCCAAGATTCTCTTATGTGATTGGTTGTAGGTTGAGATCATTTTTAGGTTTTGTTCGTTCTGTAATTCAACATGTACCTACAGCTATTGTTTCTAAGCTGGTTATTTTTGGAATGCCGGTATAATACTGGTAATATTAGCCAAACTTTCCTAAAGTTAGTTAATATGTATATCCACAATTCGACGAGAGAAACGCTTCGGATTTTGATACAATATCAATTTTCAACAAATAATATAGTACAAAGACGATACGTATAATGCTAAAATTATTTTCTTTTAATATGCAGGGTGTCCTGACAATATAGACACACAGCTTAACAACACTTTCCTGAGGTAAAATGGGACAGCTTAAATGAAACATACCGTAGTACAAAAGAGCTTCCCCAAGAAGTTATGGCGCCTTAAAGAGAGAAAAAATATTTTCAACATGAGATTCATTGAATCATTTATCATTGACAACCTTTTTGTCCCACTGCTGGGCATCGGCCTCTTCTCTGCCACGTGTTTCTCCTCAGCGCTAAGGTAGAAATACGGGTACCTACTGCTTAACGTCGAATGTGAAATTCCAGAGAAGGTTTTTAGCATTAAGATGAGATCTATTTTAAAAATAAAATGGCGGCTCAAACTGGAAATTGGTACACATCCGCTGCAGGGGAAGCCAAACATTCTCAGCGAATAAGTATTAGTGCGTAATGTAGGAGGCGCTGTTGGCTGATTTTTTCTACTTTAAATATTAATAAACAGATAATTGAAGAAGAAATTAAAAACACTTAACAGAACAACAACCACTTAATAAATTCTATAATAACTGGGAAAAGCCACAATACAGTGGTTAAATATAGTAATACGGACAGATAGTAACTTGAAAATATGTGATTAAGCTGTGTACTTTCAAGACATCCTGTATTTATATTTTTGGTATTTAGATGACCTTAAACATGGCCTCGAGAACATTCTGTTACCTTTAATACGCAAATATGAATTTAAGACCCTGTACAAAAGAATCTTTTAGTAAGGTCTTCTCAAAATCGTAAAAACGTTAGACATAGCAAACCATCAAGTTAACCAGCGACATAGTAGAGGTCTAGCAGTTGTAGAATCGTAGCTGAACCAAACTTCCGTAGCTTAATCGTTTTCCTCGTGCAAAAATGGTCTACCCTGTTAAGTAGGACGTTGTATACAACACTTAGTTTTTCGTTAAAATAAAGACAACTGAACCTGCAGCACTTTAGGAAGAGAATCGCCTATTTCGTGAACGAAACTACCTTACCTACTGTACGAGGAAGTGCTTTCGTATTAAGTTAATTAATGCAATTGCTCAACCTTCACGAACTCGAATTTGATATAAGGATCAGGTGGAGCTAATTAATAACAAACTTTAAAGCCGACCAACTCCTTTCCGAGTTAAAAGCAACTAAAAACAAAGTTTATTTGTTCGATAAGATAAAATGTGTAAACTCTAGTTTCCTACCTTCCAGACTGCATTAACATTTTTGTTCTACACGTACGAACAGCCGAAACACATAACGCAGACACTGAAGACGAAGTAACCCTAACAAGAAAAGTAATTATTGCTTTAGGATACCTCAAAAGCCACTAGTAAGCGTTCCTTACTCTGACCACAAGAAAAGTTAATTATTTTATTTGGGAGCTCCTTGACGTCTATTTAATTAAAAGGAGAATGTAACAAGTGTTTTTTAATTTTACTCTTAGAGAGAAATACATAGAACTTGTATCCTAATTGCAGTTGTTACTACGTGGTTGCTTTTACTAGATAGTGAAGATTAGTTAATTAATTTGTTTCGACCCAAGACACGAGTGTACTTATTCGAAAACTTATCGCCGGAAATACGTCGTCAAACAAAAAAACAGGGCGAAATAAAGCTACTTTTCTTCAATGGAACAGCAAGCCTAGGTGCTTAATTACTATTGCGTTAAGACTGAAACTGAAAAATACTAAAATTTAAATAACCCTTGTGATACATCAAATTATAGTTTGTAAAAGTACTCTGCCCCGAAGAAAATTTAATATCAACTAGTTATTTCTCAGCAATTAAATAGAAACCAAAAATAGTGGTAATAAAATGAAACCGCGCCTTTTATTTTAAGCAGATAATCCGCACAGTTCACTTCTGCTTTATCAACAGCTAAGCTTAACATCAC
This sequence comes from Limonius californicus, assembly GCA_014611495.1. Classification (NCBI taxonomy): domain Eukaryota; kingdom Metazoa; phylum Arthropoda; class Insecta; order Coleoptera; family Elateridae; genus Limonius; species Limonius californicus. The sequence goes on from JABXWE010004815.1 coordinate 16,154, forward strand.
TTCAAACTTGTAAATAGTGCTGGTAGAGTTCCTCAAATAGAACCATTAAATCAGTAAAGTTTTCATCTTCATAGGCGTGAAATTAAAAAATTGCAGCTGGAAAATAGTGAGCGTTTATAAAATCTGTAGTTAAGTTGGTTGGTGCTTGCTTTCGGCCCCGTATCAATATAATTTTTGTGGGCACATTCAGCAACTCTGGTAGTAAACTAAAAGCTGTTTCTTAATAGTGGTTTATTATTTTGCAATTAATGTACAATTTATAGCTACGAACATTAGAGTAAATGATTAATCAAAGTGAGGCTATGGGATTCAAAGAAACCATGGTATGTCAGCTAGGTAGATGAGTAAGCCTATAGGAAAATGCACGTTTGCGCAAGGTTAATTTTAGACATACATACGAGGTTGGTAAATTAAGTAATGAGACTGGTAGCGTAGCGTTCGATCTGGCAACACTGGGGACGCAGGAGTGGAAGGGGCGGCAGGTGAACATGTGATACGCCTTTAGTACGACATTGAACTCGCTAGGGTCATTTGGTTGTCCATAGATTGTTTTCTGAAACAGTTTTTTCTAGTCCGTTCTGAAAATGAGTGACATCAATTTCAAGCAACGGTGTGCTATCAGGTTTTGCTTCAGAGTTAGGCCCAGTGCAACGGAAACTTTTTGCAAAATTTTGACAGGCCTACGGAGACAGTGTTTTGCCAAGGGCCCAGGTTTTTCGGTGGTTTAAGGCATTTTCAGAAGGAACAGAGTCGATTGCAGAAAAACCTTGCAGCGGAAGGCCTTCATTTTCAAGAACCGATGGAAATATCGACAGAGTCCGAGATCTTGTGCGTTCAGATCGTCGGTTGACAGTCAGGAAGATCGGGGAAGAGTTGCATTTGGCTCACACCACCGTTCATCAGATTTTGGCCAATGAATAGGGGAGGACAAAAATCTGACCTCCATTGTCTGGAACGTGTCATTACTGGTGACGAGTCTTGGGTGTTTGAGTATGACCCGGAAACCAAGCGCCAGACCGTGGAATGGCACACTTCAACCTCTCCAAGGCCAAAGAAAGCAAGAATGAGCAAGTCGAAAATCAAATGCATGCTGATTTGCTTTTTTGATAGCCAGAGAACCGTTCACAAAGAGTTTGTGCCTCAATACCAAATGGTTAATCAACACTTTTACGGAGAGATTCTTGAAAGACTTCGAAAAAGGGGCATGCATGTGAAACCAAATATCAAGAATAACTGGGCGTTGCATCACGTGCTGCGGCTTGTCACACAGCAATTTCAATACATAATTGTTTGGCCAGTAAGAACATTACTGTGATTTCTTAGCCTCTTTATTAGCCCGACTTGAATCCTTGTGACTTTTCCTCTTCCCGTAACTGAAAAATCACCTCAAGGGACGTCATTTTGGGACACTGGAAAACATAACTGTAACCGGCCAGCTGAAGGCTATTCCAATATCCGAGTTTCAGCACTGCTATGAGAAGTGAAAGAAGCGTCTCCAGCGCTGTGTGGCTTCCCAAGGCAGTTACTTTGAAGGAGACAATATTGAATTGTAATTTTATTCGAAACAAAAATTTAAAAAAAAATTAGTCTCATTACTTAATTTACACACCTCGTATATTGATTTTTTTTGCAGACACCTCATGTAACTTCTTAGAAGCCACATCCTGCGATTTTCTGAATCATGATTCGTTAGGTTTCTCCATGTCACTCCTTCTTCACTGGTAAAGACCATCTTGTGTTGTGCATTCTTCTCACGTGAACGTACCATAGCAGCTGCTTCTATTGTTATGAACTCGTTTCGCACTCTGTTCAAATTGGAGACTTCAACTTTTTCTCCAAAAATTCATTTCCATGTACTTCTGATCCGTATGTTGCTACATTTTTGGTAGTAGGTTCGTATATTATTTTTTTGTTTTGTAATTTTACTGCTGTGTAATATAGAATTCAGGAATTGAAGCAAACGACAGCGAGAAAGTATTGACAAACAAATGAACTAGGACCCGATCCAACGAACTCCAGCCAATGTAAAGTCCAATGTGCGTACTACAGGGCGCGGCAGGGAAACTTGCTGATTTGAAAGGTCAATAAAAGAAAAAGTATTTCACATATCGGTTTAATTCTTTTTTTATCGTATTGTACACATCCTGAATTTTTGTCTCAAGTGGTTTTAAAAATGACATCGGACAAATGGCGGCCCTCATTAGCGATACACTGATCCACCCGCTTTTAGAAGTTTCGCTCCACTCTTTCGAGCATATCGACGGGAATGTTGGCGATGGCTTGGCGAATGTTGTCCTTCAGGCGTTGCAGGGTCCGTGGTTTCTCATTGTAAACAATGGATTTGAGATATCCCCATAAAAAGAAGTCACAGGGAGCCAAATCGGGGGAGCGCGCCGGCCACAGTATGTCACCCCTCAAGGAGATGAGGTGCTCGTGGAAGTGTTCCCTCAAAAGTTCCATTGAAGTTCTCGCTGTGTGTGCCGTGGCTCTGTCCTGCTGGAACCATACGTCCTCAAGTTCCATTTCTTCAAGTCTTGGGAGAAAAAATGCCTCAATCATTTCTCTGTAGCGAACTGCATTCACAGTAACAGTGTGTTCTTCTTCCTCGAAAAAGTAAGGTCCAATTATCGCAACTCTCGACAATGCATACCACACAGTAAGACGTTCACAATGAAGTGGCTTCTCATGAAGTTCACGGGGATTGGCACCACTCCAATAACGCATGTTCTGTTTGTTTACGCAGCCGGAAAGGTGGAAATGGGCCTCATCACTGAAAAACACGAGGGCGTCGTGAGGCAAGTTATGGAGCGCTTCACATGCAGTTTGGCGAGAAACAAAATCGCGTTCAATGAGCTCTTGCACCACAGCAAGTTAGTAGGGATGAAACTTGAGTTCGTCGTGAAGAATTCGTCTCACAGTGCGATCAGAAATCCCCATAGCACCTGCGTGTTTGCGCGCCGAACACCGGGGAGAGCGCAAAAACGACAGCCTCACCCTCTCGACGTTTTCTGGGGTTCTGGAAGTCCGTTGACCTCCAGGCCCTTTTTTTTGCCACTTTCCCTGAATGCGTCCACCCACGAAACGAACGAATGCCGGCCAGGAACGGCACCTGCGGGATGAATATTGAACTGAGTTCGGAAGGCACGTTGGGTGGCGACCACCGAACGGCCATTGGAAAGTAGGCCTCAACGGCGAACGCACGCTCCTCCTTTGTCCAACGCATGACGACAACTGGCTTGAGCGGTAACAAAACTTCAGGACCCCCTCTTTCGAATGAGACCCTCCCTACCCCTTTCTGACCACGCCTCGCTCATTGGCGCCAAATTCAAATCAGCAAGTTTCCCTGCCGCACCTTGTACTAAATTCTCTTCTATCTGCTTTCACTCTTCATATTGATGATAATAAGGTGGTCGAATCCATCTTGTGAAGATTTTTCAAGTAAATGTCTTTGTTTATTTGATGGTCTGCTTTTATACACATTGTATTGGTTTCTAACAATTTTTTTTCATTTCTATTCTAAAGGATAACATATTTGCTGGCTGCTTCATTTTGCCATGTGAAGACACCAACAGTTTGCAGTCTGACTGCTACAATATAGGACTATGGCTGATTTTTGAAAGGTGCCTACGTATTATATCAGTCATGCATTGCATCGAACAACAGCTTGCTTTGCAATCTATCAACTTTTTGAAGAGTGTTCTTGCCACAATCTAGATTTATGAAAGAATAAGTACAATAATCTCACGAAATTTCTGCGGCTGATAATTAGTACTATCTTAAGAGTTCCTTCAGTACATTTACATTTGCAATAAGCAAGCAGATCTATTAAAAAGTCGTCCAAAGCCTCTTCAAACTGATATTCTTCCATTGGTCAGTGTAGTTCAATGAAGTGCTTAAGTGAAAAAGCTAGTGTTGAAGCACATTGATAATAATTTGTGATAGCAGTATTTTTCAACAAGCAATGTAGCAGTGTATAAAAAACACCATAATCTATCCAATACCGATGGGGGTAGTACAAATGCAACTGTTATCTGTTGGAAAGTGTTTATGTGCGTGCTCTGTTTTGAGAGAATTGGTTTGTTGTTGGTTACTAAAAATGTCACAGAAAAATACCTTTCCTTTTTGGTAGTTGGTTAACCTTTTTTTGTAGTATTTCTATACTGCTATACAAATGGTTAATATTTCCTTTGAAGCTAAAATAAGTTCATCGAATTCAGCAGCTTCTTGGATTCTTTATTACTTTCAATATCTACTTAAATACCGTAACGGGGCTACTTGGTCACCTTCTGCGAACATTTTTACTTATAGCAGGGCGATACTTTTATTTAGGCATATACAAAATATGCACAGTACCGACCTGACCTTTGGGTAAACATTTCTTCTTCAGAATCTTCGTAACTGGAGCCATTGTAATACGGGTCGGTGTTTTCTTGGTTGCAAAGACCACACATCCATTTGTGGCATTTAAGGCACTGAATCCATGCATTTTTATCCAAACAATCTTTACAATGTATGCGACAGATACCACAAGTAGATGTGTCTTGCTTATTCTGTCTAGCCCTTTTACTTACTTACTTAGTCCTAGGCCTTTCTACCTTTATGTGTAAGGCTGGTGGAGTTGAGTCTTGCATTTTTGTCTCCACTGTTTTCTATCTTGCGTTTGATTACGTGTTCCATCCCATGTTATTCCTTTTTTCTCTGCTTGTCTCACTTTGTCGATCCATCTTGTTCTTGGTCTTCCTTTTTTGTTTTTTCCCGGCACTAGCGTTTCGAACACTGTTTTTGTAAGTCTGTCGTCCGGCATTCTACACACATGTCCAAATCATTTGAGTTGCCCTTCTATTGTTGATAGATTCCATTTGCAGGTTTGTCTGAATTGGCCTTCCTTGTTTTATTTTTTATTTTTCTCAAATCTCGTTTCCATTGCGTTAATTCGTGTTTTTTGTCTTTCTGTGATTGTTGGCCTGACCACATTTACTGATCGGAACATTAACGTCAGAGGCACTACAAGTCTCTAAATTTGCTTTCTTCGTTTTCTTGGAAGACAGCAGACTCGGGCCCTTTAACAAAGGTAGAATCATCCGTACCTGGCTCTATTTTCTTGTCTTTGGCACGTGTGGTCTTTTGACTTTCACTTCCTCGACGTTCTTGTAAAAGCTCTATCACACTAGCATCAAGGCTTCTTTCCACAACGTCAGCGTCAGTTTATTCTAGCCCATCCATGATTCACTTTAACACCGTGTGGATTTGGTGGACACAATCCAGTGCCTCTGCAGCCTGATGTCAGGTTCTGTTTGACGGGGATCCCTACTTCTTTCCACAGTCTGTTCAAAAGAACGGGGAACTGCTCTTGGAATGGACCCAGGGTACCTTTTTTCTTTTCGCCAATTATCCAGCACTTCTCGCCATTTTGTTTTCATTGGTGCAAATACGGCAACGTCAAGTGGTTGAAAGAGGTGTGGCGTTAGCTGGAAATGGGGTCATGTAAATGTTGCTATCCTTGCATGCCTATGGCTGGCAAGATTATCTTCTACTAACACAACCTTGGCACCTGGTTCACGAGTTGCTTCAATATGGGGTTTTAAAATGCTGAAAAACCACGTTTCAAAAAGGTTCATATCAAACCATCCACTGGGACTATTGGTGTATTTACTCCCCTGGGGTCCACCTTCCATCTTGTTTTCGTACAAATGTAATGCTACAACTGGCGGTAGTAAACCACCATTTCATTATTTGGATTTCCACAAACCATTATACGAATGGAAGTTCGCGGGTACTGTATGTTAGATGCAATTCGAATCGATAGGCGGTTCCTCTTGATAAAGGATTCTACAAAAATCTGGTCCGGGAGTGTTGTCCTTGAATATTGCAACCGTTTTTCCTTGTTGGTCAAGATATTTTTTGATTACATCTCTCACATCTGTCTATGTAAGGGGGAAACCCCAAGTCGCCACTGTTCCCAGCGTTTCTGATATTGTGGCGTCCTCCTGCCTACTGAGAATAGTTGGCTGACCAACGGGCCTTGTATTCTTTCCAAGTATCTTTCTAATCAACGTGGTACGTGGTATTTTGTAGGTTAGGGCCGCACTTTTTTTTTGGCATCCCGCCGGCAACAGCGGCCCACGCTTTTTCCAAATCTTTCTTAAAATTAGCGTATGGCCTAGATCCAGCACTGTTGCATATTTTCTCACCATTTTTACAACTCCTTATTTCTTTAACAATAGAAAATCATGATATTGCTAACAACAATCGAATCAAACAGACAAAAAAATTAAACAATATTGTGCAACACCAGTTACCCAGTACCGCCAGTTGACGGTAACTGCTTTGTCTTGCCAACAAGCGATCATATTCTAGGAATTAACACATTTCCGGCCCATGGCTCTGTAATCTTTTTCCAGTTCTGTACTCCTTCGTTAGTATATCATCTTGTGCTGTTAGGTGCCGATGTGTTTGCAGACATTTTTCCAATCTCCAGTTCCTGCCTCTGCCCAGTTATTTCTTTCCTTTTCCAAGAGCGTTCTCATTCCTTGTTCCAGGTCTTGATTGGTCTGATCCTTGTTCTTTTCTTGTCGCAACTCATCTCCCATCTCGTTTTTACCCTGTTGTTGTTTTGCATTCTACACATCTGCTCCTGCTAGCTGAGTTGTGTTCTTTCAATGCTGCAATCTAGCAGTGTAAAAAATGCCAAACTCCGTCTAATACCGATGGAATTATCACAAAAGCTACTGTTATTATGCTGGGAAGTGTTTAAATGTGTGATCTGTTTTGAGAGAATTGTGATTAGTTGTCAAAAATGTCACAGTAAAATACCTTTCCTTCTTGCAGTGGTGTAAATTTCTTTTCTAGTACTTCCATCAAGGGCGTATCCAGCTCAAAACGAAAGGGAGGGGGCAGCTTTCTGGATCAAACTTCTTTCATGGGAGAAGGGGGTCCATGGGGGGGGGACATGCTGATGCAATATTACACAATTACAAAATAAAAACACTCTTAATAGAATTAATTTTTGAACAGTAGTTTGCGAAGATTAATTGCAAATTTTCTAACTACAGCTTCCACTATATGTTCCTTGTTTGCGAAAACCTATTGACGATGAATGCTTAGCATGGCTAACCCATTTAACCTATTTCCACCAATAATGCTTCTAAACCATGTTTTAATTCGGCGAAGGCAGCTGAATGAACGCTCTATAGTGCTTGTTGTAAGGGCTGTTAAAGCAAAATAAGTAGCGCCTTTCTAATGGTTGGGAAAACAATTCGTTCTTTTTTAAAACCTCTATGATATCTGGCCCTTCTTTTACCTCATTTCACATTTTGAACCACAATTCCCTTTCTCATTCGATACCTTTCAAATTGTAAAAACATGCAGAAGATGAAGTACTTTCAGTCCATTCCTCCAATGAAACATCTCTCATGTTACTCTGATGGAAATAAATCAGTGAAAATGCAGGCGATGTGTCTGCGAAAAATCTTACTTTTAAAGATGGTATGATGGAATCCAAGTAAGGAATTATTAGACCCCTTCTCCAAAATACGGATGGATTTCCGGCTGGATGTTTGCTTCTTTGCATTTTTCGGCCAGCAACGCGAGTGGCTATATCAACATTCAAATGCTTTGCAGTGTCGTCTACTTATTTCGGAACGTCAGCTGTGACGTTTTACGCATCTTGCCGATGCTCTCTTAGACTGTAGAGAACGGTTTGAATGTACTGGTTAGTTTTAACGGTGTCAATTGAAGTGTATTTGCTACGGGTTCCAGTATAGAGGAGTACTTCGCAATTAATGCTACTGAGATAACAAATGTAGATCTGCACGCCGCTGTATGCATTTGATATGCATTTTTTCTTGTTGCTGCAGTACCCTCTTCAGCTAATGTCTCTAATGCTTCAACAATATCGACGAAGTGATCCTTAAAAGCACGGATGCTCGTGTACTTCTTTGACCATCTAGTCTCACACAATTTAGGAATGTTCGCAATAAGCTTCCGTCGTCAAACGGAATCGCGAAGGAATATGATTATCGCCTTGATAGTTCCAACGCAGTTTCGAATTTCTGGATAACGTTTAAGTTGTTTACGACAAGGTTTAGCTTGTGCGACGAGCAATGGAAATATATACAAGGCTTTATTGTACTTTTGCCTCAAGATCGCCTGCACACCCCTTTCTTTCTCAGACATGGAATATCCGTTGAAGCCTAACTCTACACACTTATCAGTGTCTAGGTTGAAATTTGTCACAAAATCTTCAATGGCGTTGGCAAGCTCTATAAAGCCTAAAAATTATTCTTCGATTGTGAAACAACTGAGGACAGTACTTTTTTGTTTTTTTTATTATTTTTGCGAAGACTGGTGAAGTAGAATGTCCATTGGAACGACCTCCATGCACGATTTTGCAGATTCTATTGCAGTCTTGTGCCCCTGCGTCTGTACATGTGCTTTTAATAATCGTGCATGTCCTTGTACTTAGTGAAAGGTCTGATGATGAAAGAACCCCATCCACCTTCCATCATGCTGGCGGACTGCGGAAACAACACACAATATTTAAAGAAAGCACATTTGAGTCGCCCTTGGTAAGCTAACCATGGTGAATGTGTCTAGCCCAGCGGTTCCCAATTTTGTTTGACTACGGAACCCTAATTGATCAATATTTTTTTGGCGGATCCCCATCTCGATTATATCAAAAGTGAATTAATAATAATTTTATTTTTAAGACCGCATACACCTTTTCAGGCTTATTGTTTGCATGTTGTAATGTTTGAAAAGGAAGACTAATATTATGATTTAAAAATCTTTAATACACGTAACTGATTAATGTGAAGAATGAAATTTTTTGACATATTTACTGATAATAGCACTAAAATTTGGCTTAATGTCTGACAATTGCACACGAAGATCTGGAGCTGCATTCAGTCTATTTCCAAACTTGTTTTTGGTGTAAGCGTAAGCTGAAAATCCAGTCTCGCATCGGTAAGTCGTCACAAACGGAAGCAGAACCATGATAGCTTTCTCAACGACTTGAGAGTATTCATCTTTAAGTCCCGTCCAAAAGTCAATCAAATTTGAATCATTTGATTCGAATTTTTGTTTTAGAGTGGATGAACACTTAATGTCGATTAAATTCTCATGTTCTGACACAGTTAGCATTGATGGTCTGGTACGATTTGCGAATGGATTCTGTACCCAGTCGATGTCCTGTAACTCCTCTGGAAAATATTCTTTCAATGATTTTCCGAGGTTCAATAAATGTTCATGTATGTTATTTTCCACATCTGAAGGTGCTTGCAACGCATTTTCTTTCAGAAAGCCATTTAGAAGAGAAAAACATTCGTAACTTTTCTGTTCAACGCATTCAATCCAAAAGGCAAATTTGTTTTTCAGTGAAGATATTTTGTCTCGCACTGTAAACGTGGTTGTGGTTCTTCCCTGTAAGGACATGCAGATCACGTTGAGTTTATCGAAAATGTCGGCCAAATAAGCCAATTTCATTAACCATTGCTCGTCGTGCAGTAATTCAACAAGCGCATTAACGGACGCAGAAATTGGTTGTTCGGCCAAGAATACCTTAAGCTCGTCGCGCAATTCAAATAACCTTGATAAAACTTTCCTCTCGAAAGCCATCTCACTTCCGCGTGTAGAATAAGTGATTGATGCTGACTTCCCATATCTTCACACGCCTTTTTGAAAAGCCTTGACTGGAGTGGTCGTGATTTGACAAAATTAACAATCTGCACGGCTTGATCAAGAACTTTCTTCAAGGAGGTTGGCATTCTCTTCGCGACAAGGGCATGACGATGTAAAACGCAATGACTGCTGCTACACTTAGGTGCAACATTCTTTATTCTTGATACGGTTCCTTTTATTTTTCCGGTCATAGCTGCAGCTCCATCGCTGCATACGTCAATACATTTGTCCAATCAATATGGTGTTTATTCATGTAGCTATCAACGACATTAAAAATTTCTTCTCCAGTTGTGTTCGTCTCCAAAGGTGCACAAAGAAACAAATCTTCTTCAATAGATCCTACGAAGGGGTATCTCACAAAAACAAGCAGTATTGATAGCCCGGCGACATCAGTAGTTTTGTCAAGTTGCATTGCAAACGTCTTACTATCTTTCAATCTACTAATTAATTCATCTTCAATATGGTCTGAAATCTTATGGATCCGATCTGATATAGTGTTGTTGGAACATTGAACTGCTGCAACTTTCTTCGCAGCGTCTTCTCCGAGTACGCAGCCGACAACTTCTGTCATACATGGTTTAATTAAAGTCTGCGCAATCGTGTGTGGTTTCCCAGATCGAGCAATTCTGTAACTCAGCAGGAATGATGCTTCTGTTGCGTTTTCCCTGTCGGTTTTTGCATATCTGTGTAAAGCAGCCACACCGGCTTTATGAACTTCTCTGTGTCTTTCAAAAAAAGCTAATGTTCTATCCTTTAGATGCGGGTGGTTGGTTTCAAGGTGTCGTTTAAGCTTTGCAGGTACCACAGAGCTATTGGACAGAATCTTGTTGAAAATGACACATTGTACATCCGGATTTTCAGCAATTCCTACAGGAATAAATCCAAAAGACAAGTAGGATTCGTCATATTTCCTCTTTTTCGAAGAAGTTCGCTCTTGAAGTTCAGCACTTTTGTTAGTTGATGTGCTTTGGTGGTCTTGCCCAGGACAAGAGTCTTCCGTATTTAAGCCCTGGAATAAATGAACAACCATTATAAATCAACAATAAACAAACTAATGCGTGTAAATTGCAAATAGGTGAACTGACTGACTGACTGACTTTTGGAACACAGGCCGTACTAAATGATACTAGGTAAGTATAAAAGTATAATTTTCTTACCGAAAAACCAGCAATAGGTTCCTCCGAAATATTTTCAGTAGAGTCTGCTGCTTGGTGACTCCTTTTGCCACTTACCAGGCGCCCCGTTTTGAGCCAACTATCCATTACAACTGAAATAAAAAAGTAACAAAAACTCTCAGAAAAAAAATGACAATCTGCAATCTCTCACTTGACACCGAATACGCAAACACGTGCAGTCTTCACTCAACTGGCCTTGGAAAGGAATTAGGAATACACAATACACGCGCCCGTCCCAGCTGCGCGGCCGCGGCCCACGCTTATCGGCGCGCTGTCTGCTGCTTGTTTTTTACAGCGACGATACACGCTTTAACTCCCGGAACCCCTGTGACCCTTCCACGGAACCCCAGGGTTCCGCGGACCACCTTTTGGGAACCGCTGGTCTAGCCAGTAGTGATCGAATATCCTCTTGGGGTGTTTGGCATCTGCCGCAAAATCGTAGTTCTTCGAAGGTGCCAAACCGTTTTCCAGAAGATGTTTTTTCTTATCAACCGGCACAGTGGTCGCCAGACCGAAGATATTTCCAATATCATCTTCATGACAACCGTCGTCTTCAGTGTTAGTCAGTCTACGCATTTCTCTTAATTTATTAGAAAGATTGACCATTAGCTGTCTTTTGTGGTTGTTCAGAAGCAGTTATAGGATTGCTCTTTACCACTGAACTGATGTCGTCTGACGCATTAAATCGAACACCTCTGATTTTAATCGAGATTGCTTTAAAAATCATGGTTTTTGGAAACTGTACATTCTGAAAGGGTTTGAGATCTGGATAAGAAACATTTCTGGGTTTTCTGAGGTTTGGCTGACGTTAATCGTGTACAAATTTTGACGTGTTTATACAAAAGTTTTTTTTACTATAATACCCTATCCACGAAGTGATCGACAGTTGGGTTGTTCAAGTATCTGACGGGATTTAAGCCACTTTTTCATTTTTTACATGGAAATATCCCTGTTTAACATCTCTGTGTCCTAGGTCATCAAGTTCTTTCTGTATTAAATTAAACCATTTTTTAACATCTGACTCACTAATGCAGGCACTTGCTTGTGTCACAGGCTCAGTTATTCTAAGACATAATTCGGCGTGTCTCCTACAGAAAGCATAGTACCAACCTTTTCCAGGTAAACCATTTGGAACTGGAGTTTTTCTGTTATTTTCTTTTACAAAAGTTTGTACACTTGTTTGTACATCTTCAATCCGCTTGGGGAAACCTCTTCGCTGACAAATGATAATCCAACTAATAAGAGAAACAGTATTCACAATAAAAATTCTAATTAATTGTGAAATAACTTGTAATTACATACATTTCGGTAAGATAGACTGCAGGACCATATCCTGGTTTTTTAAATTAAGTGCCCGTACGGAACTGCAACGTTGATTGAGCAATTCCAAATTTCTTGGAGGCTTTTTTCTTAGACATGCCATTCTCTTCAATTTCTTTTATAGCTTTCTTAATTTTCTCTTCTCTATCCGCCATTGTGATGCTGTAATAGAAAAGAGAATCACTTTTATATGTGATTTGGGCAATTTGTTACGGGCCAAACGAGCTTTTCCGTCGACCCGTAACCGGATAGGTGGAAAAAGGTTTACAGCTTAGCTCAGGAGTAGGGGGAGTTCACGGAAATCGCTTACGGGAGGAAATCTTCCTGGTTGTATACAGAGTGGGTCAAAATTAGTGGGCGCCACCTTCCAAATACAGCTGATTGTAGGTCCTCGTGGAAGGCCGAGAGGCCAGCAGCTTACGGGAATCGGACTCACCTTTATTGTGCTTCCCTGCTGTTTATAAAGCTTGCAAAATTCGTACACACAAATACAGAATGCATAATAATAAAAGAGGCAATAAATTTTAAAACACATATAATTGAATTATTGGAAATTACAGAAGTACAAAAGAATGACAGCAAACGGTGATTTTATAGTTCCATGGATTAATAAGACCAGTTGTGATGTACGCAGCCGAAACACTGTGCCTAACAAAAAGAGAGGAAGAACAGCTAAGAATATGGGAGAGAAGAATACTCAGAATAATATTAGGACCAAAGAAAATTAGTAATAACGAATACCGCTCGAAGATGAACCACGAAATATTGGAAGAAATAAATGGAAAGGACATTGTGAGAGCAATTAAAGCACAGAGGTTAAGATGGATAGGACACATATGGAGATCAAATGATGACAGAATGATAAAAAGAATAACAATGTGGCGACCAATACTAGCAAGACGGAAAGGCAGACCAAGGATGAGGTGGATGGATGAAGTTGAAGAGGATATAAAAAGAATGGAAATCACGAGATGGAGAGAAAAGACCACAGATAGAAAACAATGGCGAGGCATTGTTGAAACAGCAACAGCACATAGGCAGTTGTAAAATACAGTAGAAGAAGATACGGGGACTAATCCACCCCGAAAATAGGATTGTGAGAGCTCCAGAAAGGAGCGGTGACAAATCCCACAGGGATAATGACCAAATATATATATATATATATATATATATATAGTATAAGCTTTTAATTTGAACGTTCAAGACAAAAAGCCGCCGCTGGCGTACGTCATTTACATTTTCCAAACACCTACGTGGCCAGTGACGCCACTTAGCTTACAGGAATGACAGTATACAGCCTGTTTCAGAGTAAGCGCCTTATTTTTTTTAGCCACACTATGGGTACTACTTTCAAAATATTTGGCAGTAATATCTTTCAGGACATTCTCTACACGATGGTGATGTCAGATTTTAATTGGACGAATTATTTTAAAATGGCGACTTTCAACTTTTTTTTTAATGGAATGCCATCATTTTTTTTAATTATTGGGATCCTAAAAACATTCTTTTTACGATAGTATTTCGTTTTTCTTAAAAATTCATTTCTTGCCCTATCAAAAAGCCAACTAACATTTTAATCTACTTTTTGAAACTCAAAATTAAAAGTTTACATGAAATAAAAATTGGGTATTTTCAAATAATGCTCGAAATGTTTTCCTTCTTTTTCAATACATAAATTGAAACGTCGTCCAATGGAGCCAATAGATCGAAGGATAATTTCCGGAGAAATTTCGTTTATGCAAGTACGAATTCTCTCTTGCATATTTTGAATAGTTGTTGGTTCAACGATGTACACCTGGGATTTTACATACCCCCAGAGAAAAAAGTCCAGTGGTGTCATATCAGGTGACCTAGGTGGCCAACCAACTGGTCCTCCACGACCAATCCAACGGTTCTCGTATCGATTATTTAAAAACTCCCTAACTGGAAGGGCATAATGTGCTGGAGCCCCATCTTGCTGCCACCACAAATTATTTCTGATATTTTGTGGGAGTTCATTTAGATGATTTTGAATTTCATTTTCTAATAAATTGAGGTAATTCTCTCCATTTAGTCTATTAATAAATATTGTTACGTTTGGTAATCGTAACTGATAAGGAGCTCTTGTCTTTATCGCCGGGATAGCCAGAGAAACAACTACCCTTTTATAAAATGATTTAGTTTATTCATTTATTACCTAATACATACGATTACACTTATTCTAAAGATTATATTAAAATTACTTACAAAAATATCAAGTTGTACAGAGCCATTGTTGGGGTGGAGTATAACTTTCTTAAATTATTACTGGCAACTCTGGTCTGACTGTCACACTCCACTACTGTCACTCTTCTTACTATCCCCCTCAACTTTCAAGTTGCCTTTTTATTAATTCATTTTTGCACCCATAAGCTCTTACATGAATATTGCTTAATTTTCCTTATCAAGCGCATTACTTATTTCTCATTGCTTCATTTAATAATACAATGTGCTTTAATTCTGCTGAGTTAAAATGACCTCATTGCTTGTAACATAACTGCGTATGCAAATAATTGAAGTCACCTTACAACAGCTATGAAGCAATAATAATATAATTTATAATTCTGGAAATTGGGTTCGTAACAATATTGGCCCAACAATGTGCTGTCCTATAATTCCACACCACACGTTTAAACTCCATCGATGTTGACAATGTCGCTCACGGGTCCAGTGTGGATTTACATTATCGTAATAATGCATGTTATGTCTTACAACAACAGCATCATTTCGAAAACTTGCTTCGTCCGAAAATAAAACGTTGTTAAAAAAGTTTCCATTTTATCCTATCTGTTGCAAACCCCACTGTGCAAAATTAATTCTTTACAGAAAATCATTTTCGGTTAATTCTTGGTGAAGAATCATTTTGAATGGGTGAAATTTATTTTTTTTTATTATCCTCCAGACCGAAGTATGCGATATTCCAACCAAATTTGCAATCTCTCTAGTACTGACATGGGGATTCTCAATAATGTGTAGCATTACCTGGTTTTCGTTGTCGTCATTGCAAGCAGGTGGGTTTGCATGTACCGGTTTCTTATAATCCACAGTTCCCGTTTCACGCGTTCTCTTCAATAATTTAGTAAATGTTCGATGTTCAGGGTGCCTTCTGTTCTTCTTCTGTATCAATTAATTTTAAATTAACAATTATAATCTTCAATAATACAACGGTTATTAACAAGCACTGACAACTAAATTGCATTGATTGACGTTTGACTACTAGATTAAAGTTTAATTGTTTCTTTTGTGTCTACCGCTACTCGATATTGGACAAAAATAACATGGAGTGTAAAACATTCATGCGCTACTAGATTAAAATGTTAGTTGCTTTTTGATAGGGAAAGAAATGAATTTTTAAGAAAAAAGAAAAAGAAATGTTTTTAGGATCTCAATAACAAAAAAAAAAAATGATGGCATTCCATTTAAAAAAAAAGTTAAAGTCGCCATTTTGAAATAATTCGTCCAATTGAAAAACTGATATCACCATCGTGTAGAGAATGTCCTGAAAGATGTTACTGCCAAATATTTTGAAAGTAGTACCCATAGTGTGGCTAAAAAAAATAAGGCGCTTACTCTGAAACAGGCTGTATATATACAGTGTGTCCCAGGATTGACGTTACAAGAGGTGTGATGGACTAAAATTTTAATTTTAATTTGAGATTGTGAGATTAAGTTCTCCTTGGGGTGAATAGTATTTTAAGAATATTTTCAGTTTTTGAAAATCAAGTCGGCCTTGACGGTGAAGCGAAAACTATTTTCTTTTCAGGTAAAGTACCCTTTTTGTTCATGATACGTCAAAATGTTACTAAGAAAAGTTGTTCAGGGTGAGAAATTATGGCTCTGTACATATTTCAGGAAGATTTCCCTACTTTGATTAAACCGTAATTTTTTAGATCAAACAAAATGAATTGTATGTATTTACTCACAAATTAAATTTACAAAACGTAATGACATTGTTGTACATAATGCAATAATAAATTACTTATTCAAAATGACTGCCGCCATTTTGTACACACTTTTCTATACGATGTCTGAATGCTCTGTAGCTGTTACGAATTTCCTCGATGTGTATTTGCTGTACGCCGTTTCTTATCCTTTCTTTTAGTATTTCTCTACTGTTGGGTATTGGTTGAGAGTAAACCAGTTGTTTGAGGCGACCCCATAAAAAAAATCTAATATTGTGAGGTCGGGCGACCTTGGAGGCCACGCAATCGGACCATTTCTAGCTATCCACTTTTCTCCAAACACCAAATTCATCCATTCAGCTACGCGTGTTGTCGAATGTGCAGGGCATCCGTCTTGTTGGAAATACATTGCTTGTCTTTCTGCCGGCGGCAAGTCATGTAAGTACTCTTCCCTGAATCTTTCAAGTAACTGTACATAAACATTCTGATTTAACCGCCCCTCTATGAAGAAAGGTCCAATAATGCCAAACCGGTATGAAATGGCACACCATACATTCACTTTTTGGTAATACTGTCGTCTACAACTGATTCGAAAGTTTGGATTTTCTGTAGACCAATAGCGACAATTTTGAGACGAAACAACGCCATTTGTAGTAAAAATTGCTTCGTCTGAAAATACAATGTTTTTATAAAAATTTCGTTCTTTAATACATTTCTCCCCGATGGTAAGACAAAATAATAATCTACGACCTTCATCACCTTCTTCGATAGTGTGCACAAATTTTGGTTTGAATGCTTTTATGTTGTTTGATTTATAAATTCTTTGTAATTCCGATTTACTAACATTAAGATTACGTGAACGTTCCCTCAATGATAGTCTAGGATGTTCTTTTACCGAATCAAGAGCAACAATAGTTGCGGCATCGTTTTCGTCGTGTTTCTTCTTTTCTTTCTTAACGTTGAGAACGCTACCAGTTGCCATAAATTTCTTAACTATTCGCATGGCAGTCATACGTGGAATGTTGGTGTTGGGAAGTCTCTCGTTAAACTGCTGCACCACTTCTCTTAGTGCAATTGTGTATGTCCGAGCCCATAACACTGAACAACGTAAATTCTCTGCTGTAACGTTAACATAATATTGCATTAATTGGAATTTGAACTAAGGGATACTACAAAATTGTAATCTGACAGTACTTACGATTAGTCAACGCTTTTGTTATCTTGGCCTCCCATTGTTTTCTTTATTTCACGCGAATTTATTGTAGATCAATAATATTATTACGTTTTGTAAATGACGGTTTAATCAAAGTAGGTAAATCTTCTTGAAATTTTGTACAGAGCCATAATTTCTCATCCGGAACAACTTTTCTTAGTAACATTTTGACGTATCATGAACAAAAAGGGTACTTTACCTAAAAGAAAATAGTTTTCGCTTCACCGTCAAGGCCGACTTGATTTTCAAAAACTGAAAATATTCTTAAAATCCTATTCACACCAAGCAGAACTTAATCTCAAATTAAAATTCAAAAATTTTAGTCCATCACACCTCTTGTAACGTCAATCCTGGGACACACTGTATATATAAAAATTACTCTACACTTTGTAGTACACAAAAAAAGGACAGTCGGCGACTGAAGGTAGCTTCTTGTTACATAGGGTTACAAAGGTTCAATCCCTTGAAATTTTGCAAGCTGACGCGAAAAAGAGTTCTTTCTTCACAGCACAAAAAAACTTAGTTCTTTACCTTGACTATGGAACAGTGAGACGGAGCCAGGCACAATGTCGGAAGTATTTTTCCAGAAGCAGGTCAAGGCTGGGGGGTATTTTCCGGTCCGGGAAAAAGGTAGACGACTTCTTCAGGTAACTTTAGGACGAAACAGTGGTTGGTACGTTCCTGGGAATTAGATGATTTCCAGCGTTGAGGGGGGCGGGAATCTCAGACGATTGCAACACGAACCACAGCTCTAACAATCACACCTTCACGGGTTTAATACGCTTATATCCGATCCGAGGTCGAAGGAACAGTTGCACTCAATTGTCCGTACAGAAGGCTTTACACTACTAATTTTTATTTAGATCCGACTTGGTCGAGACAATAATTGCCTACAGCAATCTACGATACGATAGAATTCAATATAGCAGGAGCCGCGAATATCAGTTTTTCTAAAACGTCCGTCTGGGCCCAAAGATTATTGCCTACTGACTTCTTAATTTTGTAACGGCCCCCGTAGATGGAATCGAGCGGTTGGAATCAGCGAAGATGGAGGACTGACTGAAGAACTCTCGCGATGCAAACATGCATTTCCCCCAAGACGCAAACCTGCATTTCCCCCAAAGGGTTGCAGCATATTTCGAAATATGGTGAAATGATTCTAGAACAACACGAGTGACTTCCGAGAGTCAACACCGAATCCCAAGAATTGTTTTTGAACGGCAAATCTAGCCTATAAAGAAATCTTTAAGAAGAACAAAATAATCAAAACTGTTATCAACATACAAACGGCAATTTAAATAACGTGTTTAATTCCTATGAAGCGGCAATTAAAGTACGACATTAATCCAAACAGAGTTGCAAAATTTAAATGAACATAACAAATTAAGGTGCATAAAATCATTTTAGAAACACATTGCTGCACCTTTAAAAACGTATGCCAACGACTATAACATCAAAATACATCCCTCCACAGACGTTGGCATTGGGCTGCCTACAACTATTTTCACGCTATTCTCAATTGACAGTCATTGGCACCTCCCAAATGTTTAGGTTATAAGCAGAATAGTGCTTGTTTTGTGTTAAAGGTTAATTTAATACATAGCCATCTATGGCATAAAACTAATAAACATATGAATAAGCAAATTTTGGATAAATAAATTATAGTATCTTGACTCTTGACCGTTGACACAAACAAACTGCAAACTTTAACTTTGAGACGACCAGATCAGGCGCGAACATTGACGTGCTATTTGCACTTACAACTACCAACACAAAGGAACTAAAAATTCTTCCTATCTGTAACTAGATCACTAAACTTAACAATAAAAAAATTACCAGCAAATTCGTTCGACGCCTAACATTGTAATATTAGATAAGACAACTGTAACAGTGCCAACAACTGTCGCCTTTACCCTAAATGAGTTATTTCAATACAAGACACTGAAGCAGATATCATCCACTGAGGTTACTCCTATAGCAGGTGCCCACTCTCAAAATCGAACATAGGCAATTAACAGTGCATTCGATTTATAGGTATTTTGCCATTATTTATATACTACATCAATAAGACCACTGCCTAAGCGACCCAGGAAGCTACTGCTGATTTGGAAGTCCCAGACTTAATTGACTCCCACACCTCTTTTGCTTTGTCTCTAATGGCCAATGAACTTGCAGTAAGTGTGTACTCATTCTCGGCTTTACTGGCCCAGCCTAGAGCATGGAAAATTTCAAACCGTTGTCGGTAGGGAATAAACTTGTTATTAACTGCTGCATTCACATATTGCTCAATTCTGTCTAGAGCTGTGGGAGTCTTAGAAATCACTCTGTCCAGTTCGTATGAATAAGTATAACACCAGTAGCACAACTCTGGGTCAGGTATTAGTGACGCAAATAGATTGTTCCTTCATCCTCTGGGGACGTTATCAAACCCCTTCACAAGAATGTTCCCTTTTCCCATGTTGTATAAGGCAACTCCGTAAAAAGGAACACAATTTGTGATTCTAGGGATGGTCACTGAGTCCGCTGGAAGAAATGCTCTAGCCACTGCGCCTCTAGCTGCTTGGATAGGTATGCCATACAGGGAGCACTTAGCATCCAACAACGCTTTAAACTCTTTAGTTGATCTTTGGCCAATCTTGTAGGCATTACTACCTCTGGTCACAAACAGAGTTACAAAGAATATTAAGTCTTCTGAAAAAGTTTCCCCTTTAACTCTGTAGATCCTGCCGTCAATGGTGACACTATTAGTATTGGTAGACGCTTTCCATTTGTTAAATAGCCTAACCAACATCTTTGCTGGATCAAACCCTTGGTACTCCATCAGCTGCTCTAGCGTGGAGACATTAAATTCATCCACAATGGAGTCTATGGAGGTCGACAAGTTAGCTAAGGCAGTCATTACCTCCTCCGGTAATTGCCCGTAGATAGCATTAGTGGCCTCTGACAAATTCACCGACATTGTTGTGGTGGAGCTGGAAGAATAATATATGGTATCACTGCTCATGAGAAGGGTTAAAGTGGACGCAAAGATATAGTATCTCTTTTCGTGTTGTGTTTTTCCCGTCTCTGTGTTTGAAATAATTATTAGTTTAAATAGCTTTTATTATAAACTCTATGAAAAAAAAAAACAATAATAAAGAAAGATAAATTATAATAAATATTCAAATAACCCCCCGTTTTGATATAAGCAATACCCCAATCTGTTTAAAAGCATTTCTTAGGTTGGCTAACTCCCTCTCAGCAATTAACTCGCACTCGGCAACTTTTGCTTCTCTCAAAGAATTAATATCTGGGTGGCGTCTTTTGTAAATTTTGCTTTTACGGTGGCCCCACAAGAAAAAGTCGTAAGGTGCTAAATCAGGAGATCTAGCTGGCCATTTTATAGCACCACCTCTACGAAACCAACAATTTGGAAATGAATCATTTAAAAAATTTCTAACATCTAAACCAAAATGCGCGGGACGGCCGTCTTGTTGGAACCAGATCTCCTGATTTTCTCTTGCAAGTTCTTCCAATGCAGGTCCTACCTTAGTTATACTAATAAGCAGAGACTGGAAAATATGCATCAAAAAATCAGAAAATATGTATGCAAATAGGCACTAGAAACTACCAAAATATGCACTAATATATGCAAAATAAAAATTCCTATTTTGTTAGAAATAAAAATCAAATATAATTTTTAGACATAATATATTGCTTTAAATAATGCCATATAAAATTTAAACATGTACAATATGCACTTATTCACTAAATTGTATTAAGAGAATGATATGAATAGGTAATCAAATATTTCTCAATATTTTCCATTGTCAAATTGTGTCTGCGGTCATTAAATACATGTTTGTACATAGAAAAGGTACGCTCAACTTCGCAAGAGGTAATAGGTGCTTACTTAAAATTACATATAAACTGGGGATCTGCTGCATTAAGTAGAGGTTGATTAAAGTCAATACCACTCAAAACGCTCTTAATTTCTCTTAATTTTGTAAACCCTTCATTCTTCTTTTAAACAAATTCACACTTTTCTTTTATTTTTTTTTTCTACGGGGACCTTAGCACTGCTAATTTTGGTTTTTGACATTTCAAATACGCAAATATAAGAAAGTTCCCTGTCTTGCAGTTTTTCTATTGAATATACAATGCAGGCAAATCTTGATTTGATGTATGTTAGCCGATTGACAACAGATTGTGTCTTAAAAATATCTTTACATTTTTCAACTGCAATTGAACAGTCTGACTCAAATTCTGAAATTACATTTTTAATACCATTAAAATGGTCGGCAAGAAATATTACACAATTCAACAAGGTTCCCCATCTGCTCAAAACTGGTTCTGGTGGCAGACGAACCCCAGGAAGTTTTTCTTTATATCTTTGCACTTTAATAGGTGCTTTAACAAATACTTTTTTACATTAGATACTAACTTACTATGGGAAATTCTAACATAACTAACTCAGCTACCCTATTTAAACCTTGCGCTAAACTTGTAGAATGTATTAAATTAGGGAAAAATATTTTTAATTTCTCTGCAGATTTTATCATGTGCATCGCTAACCATTACTAAAACTTTATACGTTGGAACTCTATCGGGCAGGTACAAATTGATTAATGAATCATTAACAAAGCTAGTTACGGTTACATTGTTAGTTTTTTCTAATTCCTTTACGCTAACAAGACAACCATTTTCGGGTTTGTTGGTATTTAAAACTCCCACAACTAAATGAACAAAGTAGCGTCCTTTTTTGTCTGTTGTTTCGTCCACTGAGATCCAGATAGGTTTATCCCTAATTTGTTCTATGATGTTTTTAAGATAATTTAAATCGACATGCTTTTTTTTTTCAAGTCGAAGAACTGGGCACACTTGCAAATTTTTCAGAATTACAGTATGCTTTCAAAAGTTTTTGAAAAATTGGTTTATCCAGTTTATGAAGTGGAATGTTGCATCCTAAGAAAAGATTGCACAAGTCTTGCAAATGCGTCTTGTGGGTTGGGACGTGGAGCATCGCTAAGAAGTTGCTGGACCAAGTTGTTTGAATTTTTCTTTTTTGGTAGTATGCACAGATGTTGCTAAATGCTGGTCTATTTGGAACTTTTAACATAATCTTTGTAGCACCCAAAGGAAAACGAAATGTAATTTATACAACGGTATTTTAACCACTTAACTTGAAATGTATATTTTAATTATAATATATTATTATTTGTTTAGGAACTTTCGTCGGTATTTTCGCACTTATTTGGCACTTAATACATACCATTACACAATGTTCCTTACAAGCTAGTACTGTACAGATGTGACACTGTATTTTAGTTACTTTATTTTGTTTCCTAATTGTGCATTTTTTTTTAGTTTCTTTGTTTGGTAAATATGTTTTTTCAAAAGGAGTTTTATGTCGACAGGTAAGTTTTTCATTTCTGATCTTTGTTGTAGATAAGGTTTCATCAGCGAAAGTGATATTGGCATTTATGCTTGCTACGTTTAATATTTGAAAAAAGATAACTAATGGCCACCTTCTTGTTCTTCTTTGTACGGTGTAAGTGCCGCACATTTGGTCCACAGTATCGATGCCACATTTTGTAGAATTATAAAATAAAACTACCTCAGGCTTTTGAGTATCAGCATCTACTTAATCGTTTTCATGCATAGTTGACAATAAGAGAACTGCTTTATTCTTTTTCTTGCTGTAAGGTACAAGGTCTTTTTGGAATGCAAAAATGAATGAAGGAACTGGTCGCGATGTGTTTGGAAGAAGTTCACCCGGTATTTCGGGATTATTTTTTTTATTGTACCAACCAACGTAATCCTATCTTTTAGAAGATTTTCGTCTAACGGGTAGCTGGTGTACCAGTTATCGCAAGTTAAGTATCTATATTTACCTTTATAAGGCTTTATTAGCCTTTGGACAACATCAGCTGGAGAATTGGAATATTGGTAGGGGCCGTCGGGTTGTTTTCCGCAATATATTTCCATATTACCAATAATGGTCATAAACTCATCAATACAATAGTTTGTTTTACAATTAGAAACAAATTCCTCGAAAAGATATCTAATAGGAGCCTATTTTATCTGTGGCTCTTCGAATGGGTCGGTCATTTATATTATCAAATCTTATGGCTACCAGTAGAAATAAAAATCTTCTAGCACTTATACAAGCTCGGAAAATTTCCAAGCCGGTTCCGTCATTCTATATTATTTATATATTACTATAATTCATTAAAATAACAGCAAAAATCTCGCGATGACACTGTGCCTTATAGGGATGATATTTGTACTTCTTGAGTATATCCCATATCCGCGATTTACATAAACCTACGTCAAGAAAAATTTGCCTTAAACTGCAGGTCGGATTCATATTTACCCTCGCCAAAACAAGTTCTTCTATGCGTTCAACTATTTGTCGATTTCCTGGGATATAATTATTGTTTTTGAATATTTTGTTTTAACAATAAAAAGTATTATTACTCACCACCCCTAGCTTCTGATTCTACAGAAATATTTCCACACATTTCAAATTTTAGTACATATTTGCAAATAATACTTACAGAAGGTATAGGTCTGATAGTAAACTTAACGGCAAGCTAATCTAACTCTCCGCAAACTAACGCCACTGTAAAATGTTTTTACCATAAAAATTCGTTCTGCATTGGAGTAATTATCACTGGCCAACACAATTTTTGCTGACTTCTATCTGAGGATTGTCTTTTACTAATTTGGGTGTGCTGAATCCGAAAATCAAATTGGTTTTTGCGTATCACATCAAAATTTAGTTCTATACCATACCCTGCTGTTTCAGAAGAAGCCGAATCGCCAAAAGCGGCTAAGTTGTTAGAAGTGATACGATATAAATGGAGTACAAAACTACAATAATTTATGTATTTATTTAAATGCAGCAATTAGATACATACATAAATTAATTTTTACACAATATTTATTAAAAATTACAAGAGCATTTGTAAAAAATAACAATTTTACACATGGGTTTCACGGAATAAATTTTCGCTTGTAGCACTTTCTGCTATGTTCTTCTATGTTGGCAGTCCCTTTGAACACTCCAACAGTAGTCGGCCATCATGTGAGGATCCCATCTTCCTTGGTACCGATCTTCCATAGTTTTTAAATCTTGATGAAATCTTTCGCCTTGTTCATCGCTTACAACTCCTAAATTCTCGGGAAATCTATCAAGATGACTATATAGGAAATGAACTTTTATGCTCATGTTGCAACCCAGGCGGTGGAAACTTTTTCAAGCATTGTTTCCACTAGATCTTGATAATTGTACACTTTCTGTTTCCAAGAAAATTGTGCACAACCAACTCGAATGAAACCAGGCCTCTTTCTCAATTTCCTTCATAAAACTTCGCATGTGTAGGGGCCTGTAAGGACCTGCACTAGCAGTTTCTTCGTCGATGTATGTCGAAGTCGATGTGCTGGATGAAGTGTTGTCGCTGGTGCCGCTGTTTGAAGATTTCATGCGTTTATATGTTGTTGTAGAAGAGCAACTGAATGACTGAATGGACAAAACCCGATTGTGGGCACAGCATATCATTCTTATCTCTCAAACAGGTTCGAAAAGTCATCTTTAAACTATAATTCGCTTATCGCTATACATTTTATATGTTCGTTAAAATGTTGCTCTTTTGTAATGGATCGGAATGTTGAATCAAAATCAAGAACACTTTGATGTTTGATGTTATAAGTTTATTTATAGGTTGACGAAATTAGTAATTACATTTAGTACAATAATCATGCTGTATATATTCGCGCAATTGATTCTGCTGGTCGACACTAAGAGAATGTTGATTTAAATCGTAGCTTATCACTTAGCTGAAAAATCATGAGATGGATGGATTAATACATACGTTACAAAGGTTGTGATAAGAGTAGTGTGATAGAGTTCAGCTCCCCTTATATGCAGGATAATTTAACAATAACATGATAAGAGCATTGGAAATATTCTATTATTTAACAAATACGAAATGGAACATTACACTTTTAACACTTTACACTTTAATTCCAACAGATTCCGCATTTCGAAAATGGCATTTATACTGTTGCAACCTAGAAATATCTGCAGGGTCCGGCATCGAAGGTACATCGTTTTTATCGTGTTCGGAATAACAAAAAAAATCTTGTGTTCGCGGTTTAGGTCTATTTGATATTACATTTTCGCTCGTCGGATTGGTGACTTGAATCCGGAACGATATCATTTAAAAATAGATTCATGGGTATATTATCGCATAGCTTTATTATCTCATGTTTATATAGCCTTATTTACGTAATACTTGGAATATTCCAGCAGACATAACATGTTAACATCATCTTTCTTATCTTTCAACAGGTTCGAAAGGTTTTGACTTTTATTCGCTTTTCGCTGTATCATACATTCTGTAAAAATTTGCATTTTAACCCTTGACTACTATGCAACTATATTTAGTCCACTCGTACTATGCCAGGGTCCAAGCGACCCAAGGAAAAAAATAAAAAAATGTTACAAACAAAATCAAATAAAACTTTAATTCTTACAAAAAGTATTTGGTAATATAATGAACAAACGTTAAATGCCTATATTTAGTTTTCAAAATAGTTAGCACAAACGTTTTTGGCACATGTCATGCAAAGTGGTTTTTTGCACTGTGCGCATGACATGCGGCATTTTCGGTCCTTTTCAGGAGAGCAAAAAGCGCATCTCTTTTGGACCTGGAAATATCTTCCTCAAGAACTGTTTCAACCGTTAGTAAAGTACCAAGCTTCTTGGCGATCAGTTGTCGAAGATGACATGGGATGCGTTTGTTATTCATGCGGGTCTCCATGTGTTGCTTGCAAAGGGCGATTCCGAGCTGTTTGCTGAAATTATATCGTATAATCTCCTTGCCATTTGGTGAAAATTGGGACAGAACTCTGCTATTAACCCCAGTCACATTTAAAATGCAATGGAAAATCGCCATTGGCCAACGACGGGTCCTTTGAGACGTAGAATAAGCAGCACATTTCTGATCCAGAGCATCTACACCAGCTTTAGTTGAATTGTAGAATTCTATTATTTCTAGCTTTTTCGAAACTGGATTCACATAGGAGTCATGATGCATGCGTGATAACAAAACAACGCAATGACTCTTCTTAGGAACGTGGCTGTCCAAAATAACTTTCGCTTGAAATCCGAAAAGAGATGAAAGTACTACGTTTTTTGTTTGGTAGAAATTTGAGGGGTATCTGTCTTTTTTTTTCAGAGTTCCAACGTAAGTTAAATTATGTTTTTGTAACTCGTTTACTGTCTCCACTGACGAATACCAATTATCAGCTGTTATATTCCGGTTGCTTTTCAAAGGTGATTGACCAAACGATTGACAACTTGCGTGGGATGCGGCAATAGGTTCTTGGGTTGGTTTACGATGCTTTTCCCCAAATAAACTTCAGATTTACACTTATAATGTATCTTTGCATCAGCCAGAATTTGAATTTTAATTCTGTACTTTGCAGGCTTATTGGGCATGTAGGTACATGCGGAAACTACACCTACCCCGAAACTGTACTAACATTTCATCGATTGTCAAATATGCACCAGGAGTGTAGCTGTTGGTTGATCGAGTCATAAGGTTCTCAAAAAGTTCTTGAATCGGTGCTAGTTTGGATATTTGCCTTCTTTCAGATCTTGTTTCTTGATCATCAAAACGCAAACAACTCAGCAAAAAATAGAATCGTGCCAAAGTCATGGTACAGTTGAAAATGTCTCTACCCGTTCCATCTGTGTTCCACATTGAACGTAAATCCTCGTGGTTTGATTTAAATATGCCTTGTAAATATAGCAAACCCACAAACGCCTTGATTTCTGAGAGATTGGTTTCACAAATGAATGAAGGACGGAGTTTTGTTGACGTAGTATAAGTAACATTAATTGCTGATATTTTTTGATTAGTCCACTCTACAATTGACTGTAACATTTCGTCGCTGATTAGAAGATTCCATGCTTCAAGAGCATTACTTGGAGGATTATGTTTCGCATCAGCAGCAAGGCCAGGTAAAAAGCGTATAAGATTATCAGCAGTAGTCCAGCGTTTTTTAGGGCATTGTTTTGCCCATATAGTTCGGTCCTTACCATGCCAAATTCCTGTTTGTCTTGGCTGATTTGCGTCGTCAATATTAGTAGGATCTTCCTGGCTATCATCCTGATAATCTTCTTGAACATCCTCTTGACCATTTTCTTGATCCATACTCATTTTGTACTCTTCAGATTCATCGCTTTCTTCCGAAATTTCGGTTTCGACTTCGGGCTCCCACTCATCATCTGACCCGCATGAAATGTCACTCTGGCTGTCATGACTGCTTGCATATTCTTGATCTGATTCTTCTTTGATCTGATTCTTCTTGATCACTTTTATCTGCTTCAGTTGTAATGTTGTCAAACGCTGCCAATGGAGGTTCTGTATTTCGAGTTTCAACATCGTCATTCCAAAAATTTTCATTATTGAAGAGAGCTGCTATGTCACTTTCATTCAAATACTTTTTGGATCCCATTTTGAACTAAAAAGTATAGATAATGATGGTATTTTTAATTAAATTGGCTAAACTAAGGATAACTCGCCAATTATATTTTGTAACGTTTATCCTATGTTTGGGTCTTTGGGACCCAAATTTGTTATAACTAAAGCTGTGAATCATATGCTAGAAAAGAGAAACAAATATGCGCATATATATGCATCAGATTTGAGAAAACTATGCGCGGCGTTTTCGTATATATACAAATAATCTGTAGCGTAATTTTCAAAAAAAAAATATATGCATCAAATTTATTAAGAAGTAATATTTACATACAAATAATTCGTACATACATAAATTTTAACAATTTCATAATTTTCTATATAGATACCTATTTGTTTAATATTTAATTAGAGTTACTAATATTCTGGTAAAAACAATTAGATTCTTCTCTAGCTTTTCTGCTAGAAATGATTGTCTCTTTTCGCTAAAAATAAATTTGTACGCCGAATAACTTCTCTCTACATCAACCGATGTAATGTGAGCATTGGAGAGCGCTGATATAATATCGGGAGCTATTTCTAAACCTTCGACAAATTCGCCATTCAAAACCTTCGAAACATTTTTTAAAATTTGGAAGCCCTCGTTTTTACATAAAACTTCTTTCAGTTTTTTTGAAATACATTTCTCATTTTTTCCATTTAAAGCGTTTATAGTTTTTTCAAAATTCTCTATTAAATTTCTAGAATTAACTAACAAAACTTCTTGCTTTTCTAACTTTGGAAATGTACTAAAATGATTTTTAATGTAAGCTATCTGTTGGCTTAATTGCGAACTACCAAGTAATTGATTTGAGTCCATAATTGCAGCTGAAGAGTCATCTGATAACTCTGGCAATACTTTTTTTATTCCCTCAAAATGTTCGGAATAAAATAAAGCTGCTCCCAACCATGTGCCCCATCTAGTTAGTACAGGTTTTGGTGGTAAAGGAATATTAGGTAATATTTGTCTGTACAACTGAACTCTCAAGGGCGCTTTTATAAATATTTTTTTACATTATTTATAAAATCGTTAACTAAAGGAAACTGATTTCTAATTTCCTCCGCAACTCCGTGTACGCCATGTGCCATACATGTACTATGGATTAAATTTTGATAAAAAATTCGTAAATTTTGAGCCGCCTTTACCATTTAATGTGCTGCATCGGAAAGCATTAACATTATTTTGTCAAATGGTATAGCGTCTGGTAAAAATAGATTACTTAACCATTCTTAAATAAATCTTGAAATTGTTATATTATTTGTTTTATCTATTTCTTTGCAACTAATTAAATACGATTTGTTTGAACAATTCTCACCTAAACCACCTACCATTAAATTTGCTATATATCTACCGCAAACATCTGTAGTTTCGTCAACAACAAAAAATATAAAGCGATTTTTTACAATATTCTTAATATTGCTCATCGCTTCTGTGTAACAGTTCGACGTACCCTTTCCTAAGAGTGGTTTAATCAGGAACAAATTTCTTACAGTATTTTTCCAAAAACCCCTTAACACCTGGATTACTTAATTTATTGAAGGGGATATTGGACGAAATCAGAGCTTTACATAAATCTAACTTAAATTGTTCCTCTTCTGTTTTCCTTTTTGTTACAGTAATGGCTTCTCGCATGGATATTTGAAATATTCCAGAAGATTTAGTCTTTCCGCAGTTCCTCTTATGTAGGGGGGTGCCACAATGCTGGTCAATCAAATATTTTCGTCTGCATGATATCTGGATTTAAACAAATATATTTAATTTGTGTTACTATTTATCTGAGTAACAATAAAATCAGTTCGAACATCAAGGCGCTAGCAGGAAACCGAATAAAATTAAAATTACAATCAGATAAGAATAAGAACTGTTAAATAAAAAGTAAATACTTGCTGATTTTCCACAAGGTTTACAAAACACTGTATCACTCTCTAACGTAAGTTCTGGATAAGGTTTTATCCAAGATATAATTTTCGACATCTTAAACAAAGCGCTGGACACTGTAATTCACTGTGCTGCTACTCAACAAATAAATTTTTAAAGTTTAAACTTTAAAGTAAGGAACAAAACTATTTGTTCCCCTACCAACTCAGTTTCCTTTTTTCTGACAATTTGCAAGGCCCTAATAGCAATTCTACGTAAGCGGTACATAAAGCAGCGGCTTTTCTATTTGTTTGTTAAACTAACTTAACTTAAGGCTTAAACAACTTTCTCAGAAAGCTTCATCCTAACTAAAAATTTACATTGCAAGTTGTCAGTGTGGTAATTCCAAAATAGAGTGAATAAGCGAACTTTAATTTCCAAAGTTAAAATTAAATTTCTTATAACATCAAACAAAAAGATAAATGAATATGCAAAATATGCACGTTTTATTAAAAATGCAAGGCATAGTCAATATATGCAAAATATGCAAATTTAAATTGGTTTTAATCAATGTAAAATACTCCAATTCGTTCATATTCAAAAATTCAGGTTAGTTGGTTACAAAATAAACAATATGTATTTTGCATACA
>JABXWE010004816.1:0-34969 GCA_014611495.1 Limonius californicus
GCTCAAAATTATTACTATGAATAATACAGATATATATTATATGCTTATACTACAAACAGTTCGCTACTTGTGGTATTGAAAGCGTTCCGAAAAAATGCGATTCCTATGATTCGCATTAAATATATGTGCCAGCGCAACTTCCATCTCCGCACATCTTCTTTCAAATCTGCATCTGTCCACTGCTACAATTTCCCAATATCGTTTTCTAGCCTGCCAATGAGCAAAACTCCATACCACCATGGTAAACGTTTTATTTTTTGTCATATCAAATTTTACTTTTGCCACCATTTTTAATGTCTTCTAGTTTTATGAATTTCTGGATTGTTTCAGTATGTTCCCCCAAATTCATTGCATTCAATTTTGCTATCAGACAATAGACACTTATTAATCCAGTTAGGTATTTATCACACCACACACTAGCATCACTATATAGTTTCTCGAATTTCGCAAGTTCTTCGTCCGTGTCAACTCCCAGCACATCATACACCCTTGCATGCGCTTCCATAAAAGCTAAGTCTTGAAACCTACTTCGCGTTATTTCTACAGCAGACTTCAAGTTCGTAGGGGTTGGTCGTGATGCTTCGGCGTAACACATCCACATTGTTGATGCTTCAGCGTTGCAATCCACAGTCTACACCGCAAGACCGTGTGTTTGTGCAATATATTCTATTTCTATATCACCCCCTATTATCCCCTCCGCAAATTTCAGCATTTCCAGCATACACATTCCGTTTTCGGACACTACATTCAAACCTTCAATTACACTCACAATATTATTTTGCCAATTGCCACCTAAGGACGAAACCCCTTTGACGATACTGCTATAAAATTTCTGAAACTCCAGAGTCTTTAAATATTGCAAACGGTAATCGATTACCGCTTCCAGGTTCCACAAATCCGTCAAAGACTCTATTCCCAGGTATACGTCCGAACCAAACTGATCTTGCAGCAGAATAACTCTGTTGTTGTTGCTTCCAAATGTTTGAAAACAAATGCGTTTAGCTGGATTTAATATTATCGGCTGCGTAATAGTTCCCTTAGTAACGTAGTCTTTTACAGCACCCTGATTGTCCATGAATGCTTTCCATTCTGCCCCGTCGAACGTTACCCAATCGTTCTTGAGGCCATAGATTGTTACTACTGGTGCGAAGAAGCCGTAACAACGCAATCCCACAGAAACGAATTTGCTTTTAGATTTGTTTATCGGATACGCTCGCTCGTTTATCACTATTGGATACGTTTGGTTACTTTTACTGTTTACACCACCGCCTTCCGCAGAAGGTATATTTCACTTGCTGTTTCACATTTTCAATTGTTTGGAGTAAATTATCCATAAC
The DNA here is from genome assembly GCA_014611495.1 of Limonius californicus. NCBI lineage: Eukaryota > Metazoa > Arthropoda > Insecta > Coleoptera > Elateridae > Limonius > Limonius californicus. Next base: position 1,338 of record JABXWE010004816.1, read on the forward strand.
TATAACTTTCACACTCACGAGTACGTTGCGCTTTGTTGAAGGTTTCATACTATGCTGCTATGCGGCTGCGATGTGCTTATATACTATATTTTCAAGGTCACCACTATTCCATACCCCACCACCAACTTTCAATTATGGAACTCTTTTCAAGGTTCTATCCCCCCCTTCCAGTCTGCGGCTTTTACTATTTGCTTTTGGCAATTACATTTGTCCCCACCACATAGCTTTGATGTTCAAGGTCTACGATTTGCTATATAGCCAAACACTGCCACAATCCCTTTAGTTACAACATTTTTCCCGCCACCGTTAATAGTTGTAATGGGGACTTCTCCCGAAGACACGCTCTGCTACGTAAACCTTCAGCGCACTGAGGAAACTTTGAACGCTACCGACTACTTCCATGCATTCGAAGAGATTTTGACAACGCCTCCACCCAACGTGAAATACCCATACCTCTACGCCGTCGCCAGCATCCACCACGTCCGTCGAATAGATGGGGAACGGTTGGAGGAAGTATCACGATTTTAAACACCCATACTCAACTACTTCACTACCCTGCGGAATACCACTACAATGTGTATATAATGATTCCAATCGAGGACTTTATGGCACGCTTCCAGGAAAGTGAACTTTCAAACATATCATTCCATTGGGCTGATATTGAGTAATGAGTTATTACAATACTCCCACCCTTAACAATTAACCTTGAACACTTTTATCCCTACCCCTTTCATATTCTACTTATAAGTCTCACAGAGAATTTACGTTGTTAGTTGCTTTCCTGTTTCTCAAACCGTTAATATGTGTGTTGATGCAGCGGCTACGTATTTCCGATTATACAGGGAGCGGTTACGCACATTCTGTACTTCGTCGAAGCTTCCAACTCCCGAAGCTTTAGCAAGTGCCGGGTTTTTTCGAACTAAGCGTGAGAGTGTCGATGATGTTCAATGGTTCTGCTGTGGAATACGACTTCTTTCCTGGGAGCCGTCAGATGACCCCCTGATCGAACATCTCAAATGGTCGCGACACTGTAAGTTTGCTCAGATGCTCACCTTGTGAAGCGATTAAACTCTACAAAACAGTTAATCGAGCAGTCCAGAACGCTTCACAACTTCCTTGAAGAGGTGTATAAATGCGATGGTGCTATGGTCAACAATAGCCGCGACCTCGATGGTTCCGGTGAGGATGTTGCAGGCAACAACTCCAGCGTCCTTGCAAATCGCTCATTTCAACGGCTTCTTTTCATACACCTCTTTGATTTGGTGCCGTCTAGGTTAGTTCAGCTTATGAAGAACGTAAAATCTGCAAAGACGTTCATCGAGCAGTCCGCCGATCTTCTCCACAGCTATGAACATGCATCTGCAAGAGATGGTCTTGCGGCTACATACATCATCAACCTTGAGTATCCCAGTGGAAGTCCTTTTTCAACCTATAACGCCTCGGCCTACGACGCCCTTGGCAATTGTGAGCTACAATGCTCATTCAATCGACTTCTTTTCAAAGATTTATGCTAATCGTATCATTATATATTAATCACATCACTATATTATTCGCATCATGTACTAACCCAATATTATATACAGTGCTTTCGTAAAGTAGTGGATAAATTCGATAAAACATTTTAGAAGAGTTTTCACAGAAAATCCTGGGACACGTCAACCTTATTTTTTATAAGTGTATCTTTCCTGATAATTGTCTTTTTTCGATCGTCTTTTGTTTTCGAACTATGACGTCATCGACAATTTTTTTTAAATGGCACTCCATACTTTTGTTGACGAATTTGGATACAGCACATTTTTCTGCGTACGACATTGTCAAAAACGTATGACCTTGACCTTTAGTTAATTTAACCATTTTTTATAAAATGACAAAGTTACTACACAATAAACATTTGAAATACACTATTTTTGACAAACAAAAGATAAGAAATGCATTCGTTCAAGAAATAACTCCAAACAACTGTCAAAACTGTCTTTTTTTAAATTATTATTGGTCTACTCTAATCACTTTACCATACATTTGTGAAACTTTGGGACTGATTATTACGAAAACTTTCCTCTTCAAGGTCATATGTTTTTGACAATATCGTACGTAGAAAAATGTGCTGTATCCAAATTCGTGAACAAAAGTATGGAGTGCTATTTAAAAATTGTCGATGACGTCATAGTGCGAAAACAAAAGACAATCGAAACATGACGATTATCAGGAAAAATGCACTCATAAAAAGTAAGGTTGACGTGTCCGAGGATTTTCTGTGAAAACCCTTCTAAAATGATTTATCGAATTTATCCACTACTTTACGAAAGCACTGTATAACTGTATTACATCAATAAATGCTTAACAACCACCACTATGTTTTTTATTTTGTAGTTAATAGATTATTTGTCGTGACATATTTGGCACGCTACGATATATATACACTCAGGTGCAAAAAGAACGGGCCACCTATTTTCTTTTTACTTCTAATAATAGCATCATTGTTGTAGCACTTAGAATAAAACTGTTGATGATTTCCGATTAAAGAGACTATCGGGGTATAGAAAAAGACAGAGTATAATACTAATCAGTTTATACGAACAATAATTATTTGAAATTAGAATTTCAAGATAATGTCAGTGTAACATTAAGAAAATACTTTTCAAACAGTCATCTTAACAAAGATTAGGAATGAAAATTACACTTGAATACATTTCAGTACTTCGTATTGCCTCCTCTAGCCCTAACTATTGCTTGCATACGGCGGTCCATACCACTAATAAGTACACGAATATCATTCTGTTGCATATTCAGCCATTCATCCTGAAGTGCCATACGAAGATCGTTTAATGTGGTTGGTGCAATTACACGTCTTCTAACGCGCCTCCCTAACATGTCCCAAACATGTTCTATAGGATTCCCATCTGGCGTACAGGCTGGCCAGTTTAGCTTTCTATACAGACTTCCTCCAGGTATTCAGTGACACACCTCGCTGAATGCGGTTTTGCGTTATCCTGCATTAGGACAAAGCCACCATCAATAAATGGAGCAAATGTAACTACGTAATTTGCCAAAATCTCCTCGATATACCACTGTGCCGTCAACGACCCTCTATCAATAACGACCAATTCGGTGCATGCTTCCATCGATATTCGGGCCCACACCATCACCGAACCTCCTCTATGGCTAACCCGGGGGTTGAAAGTACACTCCGCGAATCGTTTTCCCGTTCGTCTCCATACTCGTTCTCTTCCATCTGAGGAATGTAGGCAGAACCTAGACTCGTCGGTAAAAAGTACAGTACTCCATTGCGCCAAAGTCCAATTCAAATGTTCGCGAGCAAATGGGAGTCTAGCTACTCGGTAACGTCGGAGTAGTTTTGGTCCAGCTGCTGGTATACACGCTTTCAAACCAACTTCTTTCAACCTTCGGCGAACTGTCCATACACTTACATCTGTACCACGAACCTCTCTAAGTTGATTTCTGGTCTCCACTGAAGTCAAATGACGATTGCGAAGAGTATTAAGAACGAGAAATCGGTCATCGTTGACAGTAGTTTTTCGTTTCCTGCCACATCCCGACCTCCGTGTATTTCTACCGGTCTCTCTAAATCGTTCAAGTACTCTTTGGACGGTAGAACGGCTGACATCAAGTACTCTGGCCACATATCGCTGGCTTCGTCCATCTTCCACAAGAGCTACAAGTTTTGCACAATTTTCAGCACTTAAAACCATAATGAACACAAAATCTTCAGTGGGAATGACAGCACATCTCAAACAAATGAATACACAAACACTTGAAAAAGATAAGCACCTTGATTCTCTAAGCATCAAGTCGAATGGTGAAAACACACACATTTTTATTTCATTTTCGTTGATTATTGTTCATAAAATAAACTGATAAGTACCATATGCTGTCTTTTTCTATACCCTGATGGTCTCTTTAATCGAAAAAGAATCAAAAGCTTTATTCTAAATTGCTACAGCAATGATGCTATTATCATAAGTAAAAAAAAATAGGTGGGCCGTTCTTTTTACACCTGAGTGTATGTATATATATATATATATATATGACACACATAGCTGCTACCCCATTCCCAAGTTTGGTATACCAGCATCAACATGGTGCTTGAAACTTTGACTCGTGAGTTCATATTAGATAATACCACTACGCAATAGGATTGCTTCAAGTGTGCTCTTTTAAAACTTCAACCGATAGTTTTTGATAAAATTCGCCAGTTGTTAAGAGCGCCTCGTAATGGCTATTTAAAACTTACTGGTGAAGTTACATTTATTTGCAACGGTGCAGGAACGGTAAAAATTCCCCACACCGGAGTTAATTATTATACTATTTTGAATGAGTGGTATGAAGAAACTTTCAAAAACGTTTGCGATTTCAAAGACATTCAAAATAATCACTTGCATTGCTTATACCTCGAGATTACTGCAAACTTCGATCTTCAGGATGCGCCTAACTGCATGACTATCCGCAAAATCCGTCTAAGTTAATATGTGTCTCTTTAGCAGTACTATTAACACATTATAATAATTACCAACTGATTGTTAATCCTTATCTAAACCTTTTAAAAGTGTGGATACAATTTAATATAATAAAACATATATAAAATTACTCGTTTTAACTTGTTTATGACCTTGGTATACAACCTTCACTTCAACGTCATACATCTTGGGTTTGACCTTTGACAACGACCTTGACAGTTCAGGGAGTGGGCCAAATGTGGCCTAAGTGCATAGAGATGCTTGGAAAACCGCGTCCTAGATCTCGCTCTTTCAAAGCAAGCAAGCAAGCAAGCAAGGTTTTTGCCTTGACCTGGAATTCAAGGATAGTGGGGGGGGGCTGCTGTATCGTTGACCTTGAAATTCAAGGTTAGTGGTGGGGGGTGATCTTAGAACTGTCCAAAATACTCTACTCTGTATGTAATAAACTTTAGAGGTTCCTTGAATTTGCAATTCTTCGTCCTTAGCTCCCCGTATTGCTTCATTCAATTTTGTGTAATTTCTAGATTTAATGATAGTTCGCAAATCATTTATTTGTAGGCCATTCGCAAAAGCGTTTATTGCAATCTTTTCGTTTGCAGCTTGCAAGACTGTGAAACCATTCTCGTCATTTTCGGCCTGAGCTATTGTTAAATCTACAAATAATTGCTTAATACTTTTTCCAAATTCCTCAACTGATTTACCGTTTTGTTTTGCATTATATAATTTAACTGATATCGCAGCGGCAGATTTTGGTGCCAGAAAAGGTTTTTTTAAATCTTTAAGAAGTTCTTCTACAGTTTCATACTGTCGCTGTAAGCGTATTTTCGCATTTTGGGACAATCTAGTTTTTAGAACATAGGAAATTAATAATGTTTTACCGTTTACATCAAGCAAGTTATTATACAATTCGATAGCGTCAATCAATTGTCTTGTTACATTTTCGGAACCGTCCATTAAAGGCAGTAACGTTGCAGCGGTCCTCAAATCAAATTTTGCACTAATATTTTCGCTATCTGAATACTCTGAACTTGAACTTCCGGATTCAATTTCCGTTTGATCTTTGTGACAGTCCTGTAACCCACTTCCTAAAATATTTCTACAGGCTAAAATTAACCTATCTATATCCCTAACACAATTCTTAATTAAATTAACCTACGAGCACTGCACCAATGACATTTTCATTTACTTACGCACTTCCACTTAGTATGCGCGATCCAGGGTGGTTGCGTTCTGTTGAAAGGGACCTTTTGGTGTGTGTGCTTTCCTTGTTTTTTCTTTAAATTTGCTCGGTACTTCTCGTAAGCTCCTTACGTATGCTTTTTGTTAACCTTTTCTTGTACATACCCACACAATAGGCTACAAAAATTAAAAGAACACCTATGAAAGCAATTATACCCAAAGTTTCGGCCACCGTGAAGGATTCTAGGCTTGTTCCATTTGCTGTACCACCAGTATTTCCTGCTTGGGCTATTATAACTTCCTCTTTTGACTCAGAACCTCCCATTTTAAAATACGTGCATCTGGACTTCGTCTGCAAGGGTCGGGTGTGGCACGTCGACGTCACTAACTATCGTTGCTCTGGCAGGATTTTGGCTTCGGCAGGATTTCGGCTTTGGCAGGATTTCGGCAGGGTCGCCATGTACTAAAACCATTCCTTTTGGTTTTTAGGGTAACCTTTGTATCCAATTCAATTAAAACTCCATTGTAATTATTAAACATTTAATTGGTTTTACTTGGATTTTACATCTTTTCAAGCCAAGCTTGTAAACTCAGCTATTACGACTTGCACGTTGACCGGACTCCCCAATGTAGCAATAATGCTTACCTGTCAAGGCACGAGGCGTTCCACTTATTAAACTAAATCGACTATTTATATATAGTATGGTTATAATATAAATACACTACAATTAATATTAATACCTGTCTTAATCACTTACATTACGTTGGTGGTTTTCTTTGCTTTGGAATGTTTTTATGTGAAAATATAGTAGGAATTGCATTCCAACGCAATGGTCTCTTTTGATCCGCACGATTGTTTTCGAATTGATCATTTGCAAAATGCTTCTGTAATACAAATGTCACTGTGGCATTATTATATTAATTTTATATTAAATAATAAGAAATTTCAACTTGGTTATAACGTATTTATTTACTGATACGTATTTCATCACTTTAAAGTAACATAATCAAAGTTACATATTTGCAAATTATGATCTAATATCGAAATTTCTAATTGCTATAAATAAAATTGTTATAAACTAAATTACAATGTGAACAATTTAATTTATATATACCCGATGTAAACAAATCATTTGCTTTATCTCCTATAAATACAGAGTATTCAAGTATGTTTGCTGAATTAATTTTTATGTTTAGATCTAAATAGTTAATAGATTTGTTTTGTTCTGTTTCTAAAGTATTGATAAAAATTAAAATTCATTAATAAATTCAAAAGAATTGTCAAAACATACTAAAATATCAGCATAACGAAATCAGAAAACAAATTTGATTTGATTCAAATACTTTATTATCTAAGTGTTCCATAAAAATATTAGCTAAAAGTGATGACATTAGACTACCCATTGGTAAGCCGTCTTTTTGAACTGTTATCTGTCAATTTTCGTAATTTACAGATATGTAGCTTTGATTATGTTACTTTAAAGTGACGAAATACGTATCACTAAATAGATACCTTATAACCAAGTTGAAATTCCTTATTATTTAATATAAAATTAATTAAATATGAATGTCAACTAGGTAAAGCTTGTACTGTCAATAAATGTGGCATTATTATTGAAAACTAAAGCAACAAAACAATTCTAACCTCGCAAACGTAAGCGCGATCGGGAAGACGATCTTTGCGGTTGATATTCCTTATCCACTGTTTTCTTCTTGTTTGATTTTTTGGTCCCTGGGGTAGTAAAAATAACCTCGTACCTTTCTCCGATCTTTCCGAACAATTAACAGCACAACAACACGGCATTTTATTAAAAATTACCCGCGCTTCCGTACTCCAGCAATACTAATTTCTATGCGTATAGGCACCGCACAGGAGTAAACATGGCCGCGACGGCGGCATTTGGCGCGGAAAAGGAGTGCGGTACTCTGTAAATATACTGGCTCTGCGATAATAAATAGTAGGTACAGTTTCATGAAGAATATGGAGCAAACAGTTTAAATAAATCTTTAAACGTGGTTGAATATGTAATATGGAAAATTATAACAGTAATGCAGATAACAATTTTAAATTTATGCTGACTTGCAGGAAATACTTTAATATATTAATACAGGAAACTTCGCCGAAAATCTCGTGACACTGACTGCAGCGCTCCGTGCGGCTTGGTGGGCCACTAAGATTTGTATTTGGCAGCTGTCGAAAACATTTGTCGCACATTTAAAGCAAATGCCATTTACTTTATTATAACAAAAACCTTATTTAATTAATAATATTTGATAATTATGATATTTTACATTACTTTGTAAATTTAAATAAGTGGTTAAGTTTATAACATTTTGTAGGGTTAGGTTTTTATTTATTAACATGAATTTAAAACAGTAATCTGTAAATTTATTATCCAAATTTACTGAAACTTGCCCACCGAACTGCTTAAATGACTCCACTAGCATTTGATCATGCTAAACTTATATGAGTTTCCTGTATTAATATATTAAAGTATTTGCTTGCAGTAATTCCCTCTTCGTAGAGATTTTTCTAGCGGGGAAAAATCTGGAAGTGTGCCTTCTGTCGGATAAGAAGTAAAGCCGTAGGCCCCGTGCAACTGCGATGTGTGACACGTTAAAAATCACTACTGGAGTTGGAATTACCCCAGATAGGCAAAATTCTTAGTCAGGGTGTACAATGGGCCAAATGTGGCCTAAGTGCATAGAGATGCTTGGAAAACCGCGTCCTAGATCTCACTCTTTCAAATCATCATCATCATCATCTCTATGCCTACATATTTCAAGGACATGACTTGTTCCAGCATACCACCGTCTATTTCCAATTTGCATCTAATAGGATTCTTGCTTATTACCATAGTTTCGGTTTTTTCAACGGATATTTCCATGCTTAGATCATACACATTTACATGGATATGACAACAGATTGTAAAGCGTGTTGTAAAGATATCACAGACAAACTATTTTTGTTCCTTCTCTTCCTAATACAAATAAATCATATTTACCCATCTTTCTCTGTACCCTTATGCAATCTACGCATGCGCTCACGCGTGTTGTATGGCGGGAAATTTAAATATGTAGTAAATGTAACTAATATAAACCAGTGCAATTATCGCAGTCTTTTAAATCTTGCGACAAAACCATTCTTGCCATTTTTCAAAATTAATTATTTGACACCGCTATAACCGTCAAATATTTATTAAATAAAAAAATAAAGTAAAAAATACAGTAATCTAATATACTTAATGTATATTTATTTCTAAGGTTTAAATACTCTTCTAAAGTATAGAAGGCATTTTCCGTTAAAAAAGTTTTGAACTGTCCATCAAACGTATTTCATTTATGATATTTTTAAGATTTCTAGGCAGTTTATTATACAGAGAGGTACAGCAGTATCTTGGAGACTTTTTGTATAAGCTTAAATTATAGTAACCTATCTGAAGGCTATTACAGGATCTGGTGCTGTAAGTGTGATTATCATTTATGAGAGGGAAGTTCTTAGGGTTCTTTCTTACATACAGGACGCACTTTTGCATAAATATGGATGTTAACGTTAGTATACGATTTTTCTGAAAAATTGGTCGGCAATGTTCTTTTGGTAAAAGGTCGAACATGATTCGAATTATTCTTTTTTGAAGTATAAACACTGTACCTACGTCTACGGAAATGAAAACAAACAATTCCTTGATTGAGGAGCACTGCAAATAACGCATTTTCGCACCATTTTAGATTAAAATTAAAAATTTCAATAACACAAAACGTTTCCACATTTGCAGGTTATGCGCTGTTCTTGTGACTTTTCTCACTGCCAGTTTAATTTGTGTAATTCTCGCCATACGTCAACAGCAACTGGGCGAGCGCCAATATTGAAAAGGGTACAAGTGAAACAACATTATTGGATGTCATGCAACGGCAAAAGAGACAGATAAAAAAAAGTTGGGATCCTTACAACAGTGACGTAGGTACCTAGTTTCTTATGGAGTAGTACAAAGTGATTTTTTAAAAAGGCAATTGCAGCAAGCCTAGAAAAAAAGCTATTCCGTCTGCAGTCAGCTGTAATGAGTTTTGAATGACATTTACCTGTATGTCAAACTGTGTGACAGTTCAGGTAGTTAAAAATTTTGGCCCAACAAAATGTGAAAATGAACAAGTATTTAGCTGCAACTGATTTGTAATTTATTAAGGTAAGTAAATTACAGGTTTTTCGTCAAGATTTCTTTCTGTCTGTTACAATTTTCATATTGTCAGATTCTAAAGCTTAATATAGACGGGACAATCCCTAGGCTACTGCAATTGACTTTTTTAAAAAATCACTTTGTATTATCCATGTAAATGTGTATGATCTAAGTTTCCATGTTATATTTTTTTCCGGTCGTATTGAATTGGTGCAGTATCCGTTGGAGGTCGCTTTCGTTGTTTGCTAGCAGTACTGCATCGTCAGAAAAACATACAATATTTATGTTGTTTCCAACCATCTGATATCCGTTTTTGAGTATTACTGCCTCGAGGTGCCTCTATTAGCTTGCTCATTACTATATTGAAAATGAAGGGGCTGAGTGAGTCCCCTTGCCTTATACCCGTTTTTATAGTTATTGGCTCCGTTGTTCCTCTAGATGTTATCAATTACTCTTGTGATGCTATCGTGTTAATGTCATCGATTATTTTTATAATTCTTCGAGAGATGTTATTCTCTTTCAGGATATTTAGGACATCGTCTTTCTGTACTCTGTCAAAGGCTTTTTTGAAGTCGACAATACATGAAAACAACTTACTACTTCGTGTACGTAATCTTTAGACCAAATATAGTTAAAAATTCTAATAAAGTTATGCCCTAAAGTAAACCGTTTCCAAAATACAGTGTGTTAAATTATTATTTATTAAATAATTACAATTTCAGAAAAGCCAATATTTTTATTTTAGTTTAAATTCACTATAAAGCTTATTCAAAATGGCCACCGTTGTTCTCGAGACACATTCTGGCTCTTCTTAAGCGAGATCTGATTGCCCTACGTAACATACCGTTGTTATTCGGTATTAGTTCTGCTGCCTCAAAAATGCGTCTCCTAAGATCTTCAACAATGGTGATGGTGTTTGGTATACCATATCTTTCATATGACCCCACAAATAACAATTTAGACAAGTTAAGTTCGGAGATCTTGGGGGCCAGGGGTGCTATTCTCCTCTCCCAATTGCACATCCTTCAAACAGTTGATTACAAAATTGTCTTAAACGTAACGCAAAGTGCCCAGGGGCGCCATCGTGCTAGTACCACGTACCATGTTCGATCGCCAGAGGGACATTATTTAGCAATCCTCTCAAATGATCTTCTAGAAAATTGAAATATCTGCAAGCGGTTACACGGTTCTCAAAAACGAATGAACCAATGAGCATATTATCAATAATTCCATTCCTTGTAAATGTTGCCTTCATCCGTCACGGTGTGAATAAAATTCTGTTACGTAGGTTTCGATTTCGAATGATCCAGCGCTAAAATTCTATACGACTAGCGAAATCTGTAGGTAAGAGGGCTGAACAGGCTGGATATGCAATGGATATACCACCATGGCGTTTTAATGTTCCAAACTCGCATTCTTGGTACATTAACTGCAGATACACGACTAACAGAGGTGCTGAAACTCATAGCTCGGACGAACCTGCCGAGGAAGTGTATATAATACGTCCACACTCAAGGGTCAAAAGCCTGGCTAATAAAATCCTAATGAAAAATAGGGTTAAATGGGCTTTTCTTGCTTTTAAACCCTATAAATCACCTGGCGGAGACGGCATCTTTCCGGCCATACTGCAGAGATGTATAGAGGACCTGCTGCCCAATATCTGCAAACTATACAAGGCTAGCTTCTGCCTTGGCTATATACCTAAAAAGTGGAGAGAGGTTAATGTAGTGTTTATACCCAAGGGAAGTGGGCGTTCTAACACTCAGCCCAGCGTACAGACCTATAAGCCTCACCTTTTTCCTTCTGAAAGGAATGGTGAAGGTACTTGACCAGTACCTAAGAAGTAAGGTACTTTCAAACCGACCACTTCACCCCAACCAACATGCCTACCAAAAGGCAAAATCGACTACAACGGCTCTCCACAGTCTAGTAAATGGGTTGGAGAAGACGTACGTGGCAAAAGAAATAGCTCTCTGTGCTTTCGCAGACATAGAGGGTGCTTTTGACAACACCTCGATCCTTCGAATCAATAGAAAGAGCTGTCACGGAGAAGGGCTTCGATCCTTCTACTATCAAATGGATTAAAGCCATGCTTGAAAGTAGGAAAATTACAGCAAATCTGGGAGGAAAACAGTTACCATTATGGCTGCCAGAGGTTGCCCCCAAGGTGGGGTTCTGTCGCCTCTCCTGTGGTCTGTGGTAGTCGACGACCTCCTCAAAATGCTAACACAAGACGGCTTTGAAATACAGGGGTACGCCGACGACCTGGTAGTAGTAGTCCGTGGAAAATTTGACTCATTAGTGTTACAACGCATGCAGAAAGCTCTAGATACTATCCAGAGTTGGTGTCGAGATCAAGGCTTAAGCATAAACCCAATGAAAACGGTAATATTCCCCTTTACTAGACGTAGGAAGCTGAACCTAAAAGCTCCCATGCTAGAAGGGGCGGTTATTGACTTCAGTAATGAACTCAAATACTTAGGAGTTACACTAGACCAGAAGTTGACGTGGAACTTACATATTGATAAACTGCAGAAGAAGGCAGTTCTAGCATCTCTAGCATGCCGTAGGCTGGTAGGAAGAAACTAGGGGCTAAAACCAGCAATGATCCATTGGTCATATGTCGTTATAATAAGAGCCATGCTCACCTACGCAGCAGTCGTGTGGTGGCCAAAAACAAAACAGATCACCACTCAGTTACAGCTAGAGAAGATACAACGTCTCGCCTGTCTCAGTATAACAGGTGCAATGAGCACGTGTCCAACTGCAGCAATAGAGACCATGTTAGGACTAACGCCTCTACACCTTCAGGTGCAAAAGGAGGCAATGCTACATGCGCTCACGCTTGCAAGAACAAATAAATTAAAATCAGAAGACCTGATACGCCACTTAGGTATTCGAAGTCGCAGTCACCTAGAGCGAACGGCCTACACCGTATCGAATTTTATGCCAATAAAATACAACTTTGACCAATCTTTCAGAGTTACCATCACAGACCGGGAAGTGTGGTCCTCGGAAGGAGCTTCCTTCAAGAAAGGATCCCTCAGTGGTATACGAATGGTTCGAAGATGGAAGGAGGAGGAACTGGAGCTGGGGTCTACGGACCCGGTTGCCGCATTTTCGAACCTCTCGGTGCCGTAAATACCATCTTCCTGGCTGAAGTTTATGCCATTAACATTTACACAAAGATAAACCTAAGGAAGGGATATAAAGGTGCAACAATTGACATTCTTTCAGACAGTCAAGCAGCAATAAAGGCTTTAAAGGCCCCCATTTGTGTGTCGAAGTCTGGGAGTGCCTGAACAACCTCAAACAACTGACAAACAGAAACCACGTTACCTTGTGGTGGGTGTCAGAGCATGAGGGCGTACCAGGCAACGAAAAGGCCGACGAATTCGCAAAACGCGGAGCATCGACGCCATTCACTGGACCTGAGCCTTGCTGTGGAATACAGAAAAGCCACATCAACCAGGCGGTCAAACTATGGGAGGAAGAACAGAAATCCTCATACTGGCAAAATATTCCAGGACAACGCCAGGCAAAAGAGTTCATCACTGTTTCGCAAAATAAAGCAAAACTTGCTTTGTCCCTCAGCAAGATGGAATTGAAAACCATCACTGGCCTACTAACAGGCCACTCAACATTAAAATATCGTCTTTTTAAGATTTTGATAAAGCTGAGGACCAAATCTGCCGTTTATGTAACGGCGTAGCGGAAACGGCAGAACACATTCTATGCGAATGTAATGCTGCCTGTCGACGCAGACAAATCATTTTCGGAAAGGCAACCATGACACCTAACGAAATAAGGGACTCGAAGTCCAGAGACATTATAAGGTTTATCAACAGCCTACAGCTTCTCTAACAAAGAAAGGGCTCATAAGTTACAAGAGAACCATTAAAGGTCGAAGTGACGGAAGGCATATAAAGGCCAAAGCCCTAACATCCAATAATAATAATAATAATAATAATAATAATAACATGGGTGCTGGAATTGTTATCAATTTCTCGCAGTATGTTGTCCTCATTATACTTGTTGTATTGGACGCTCAGTCGACGGTTTCGAGAAAGTTTCGTGTTCACGTAGATGGTTGGACACTCGTTAGAAAATTCGTGGGTCTGGTAGTCGCCGATTTGTAAATCTCAACCCATATTCTCGAGCAGTTGCTACTGAGTTTCCAACACAAAAACCGTATATGTAAGAGATATCGGCGTACTCTCGCGTCGTAGAAGTAAACATTATGAAGACTGTTAGCAAGCGCAACCAGAGAAATCAACTTTAAGGTGCTTTACTTAAACAACCTATATTCCGGCGTTCTATTCTCTGTCTCATCAAAAGTTATGCTGGAGAGTGTTTGACATACAGGTAAATAATATCATTTCTATAGTAACGTAGACCATTTGTATCAAATACCACTTAATATCATTTATTGTTTCGGCTGCTTCAGTATTTAACTGAAACAGGCCATAACTTCTTTAATAGTTGATTTAGAGAAAAAAACCACTCTTTAGTTTCAACTTCTTTTAACCTCTCCTACATGTAGGTGATGTAGTGACCTCATGTCATGGGACACCCTATTTATTATTTTGGCTACTTAATTTTTCATTGATGGTGTAGAATTCAATAAAGGAAATAAGATCATTCTTTTACAACTACTCATTAAAATGCACAAAATATAAATAAATTTTATTTATTTATGTAAGAAGTTCCTAATGTAGGGAGCATAGGTAAATAGTAAAGGTAGAAAGAAACGAAAGTTTTTAAACAATTTTTATAGATCCAGTGTTATCACATATCGTATGGTTTGGAAATTACATTGTGGAGTATGTACATAATAAAACTCTAACATAGTTCTAAAATAATGTAAATTAAAAAGTCCTAACTTTCGAATATCTACAGTGAATACTTATACCAAATTAATTTAGAACTTTTCGCTTTACAATTTACAACGTTGCGTGTAAAAATCACTAATATTTTACAGTTTTCATTGTTTTCAGATGATCAGAAATATTACTTACAAACGCATCATTATTACCTATTTTGTTTTTACATTTTTGCATGAATTAGTAGTAGTTACACTCACATACGCATCCACTAATTTTAATATCACGAGTCTATTAAAATAATCAGCGTTCATAATTCATTATGTAGTTAGTTTATAAGGCGGTGGGGTCGTAATCACTAATCATCTACACAACAGTACCTACAGCACTTTCTACAAATGCACACACATATACAACACATTAACACGATAATCCCAACAATGGCCAATGCCACATACAACCAGTTTATTTCAGGAGTCGTTTCGTGTACGCACAGTTCTTCAGATTCATCACTAAATGATGTTTCTGTAACAAAATATTTTCAGCTATAATATAAACACAATTTTTATAATAAATTATTTTTACCTTTCGAGTTTGTAACATTCGGACAGTTTATAACGCCGTTGCAGACTAGTCGCGCTGGTATGCACAGTCCTGCCTCTCCCGGACATGCAAATTCACATACTTCAATTGAGTCCTCAGATGTTCCTCCTTCTGTCAGTCTAGACGTCATCAGACTCCCATCTTTATTTCTGGGAAGGTGAAACAGTTCAGTCCAGGCTATTTTAAAAGCCGCCCTGGTAGGCGACGTCCTTCCTACAAACTGTATGGTAACGCTCGGCTCGGTCCCATCTGGACTCAGCTGAACTGCCGAGAGAATGGGAAGCTCTTTTGCTAGCGATACATTTTCCCCACACACCGACAAATGCGGCTCTACTTTGTCCTTCAAGAAAATGTCGATCACTCCATCGTCACAAGACTTCGAAGCAAATTTAATCCTGTCGAAATGCATCCATAAGTCTCTTTCTCTGTTTACTCTTATCTCCCAAATACATCTGATGGACTTCGGGGGCTCTACATAGCCTATTGCTTCATAATAGGGATAATGTATCTCACCGTCTGTGGTCGGTTGGATTATAGGGGGCCCGCAGAGCGGTCCGTGAACGAATTCGTAGGTTGCTTCAAAAAGGGGGGCATTGTGCTTGAAATAACTCAGGGCTGCATGGGCACTGTCAATTATAAGTTGCAGGTTCAGCTGTTCACCTCTTGAAATTACTTGGGTTGAACCGGTGTGCCGATTACAAAGGCAAGTGATATCACCAGTTTGAGCAGCTTTGGTTAACGTAATAGCGGGGGATGTAACATTGGCACCGGGAGGTAAAGGTTCCCAGATTACAATTTTGTCTATGCGATCTTCCAAACAATTTGAGCATGGACCGGGATTGTATGGATGTTCCTAAAACAAGTTTCCTTAAGTATAATATAATACCACCACAATATTTAAGAAGCAAAAATAGGTATTTTGACAAGTAAGTTACCATCTTTAATAGGAACACCGACACCACTTAAGCTAGTGCTGATATTCAGTGGGTTTGCACCGGTTCAGTAGAACCGGTTGTTAAATAATCTGGGTTCGGCGAACCGGTTGTTAAACGATGGTCTCGTCGTTCCCGGACAGAGGCATATAAAATCACAAAAGATAATATTTCATAAGTGCAATGAAATATTTATTTGGAACAAATAAAATCCCTTCATCTCAGTATAGACGCGTGCGAGCAGTGAAAGCGAGTGGACGTTGTTGATTGCAACTTATCTTCTCACGCGCTTAACCTTCCGCAATATAGCTAAATAATGAAATTGACGTTTAAAAGCAAACGTGTGCAGTAAATAAAAAAAATTAATATAATAAATAAATTCGAAGACAATTAGCTTCCTATATAGAGAGCAAACTTAACCCAGTTACCAACGAAAATCAAAATCACCAGCAGCTACTGGCATATCCCAGTCAGAAATTGCTTCCAATTCTAATACAAAGTCATCCCTTCCCACTCCTCCCTACATTAAATCCCAACCAAAGCCCAGACAGCAACATGGAATAACAAACTTACGAAAACGAAGTAATTGAAAACCTACACGAACGGTAAGCAATAAAAAAGAGAAAAAAAAAACCAAACAAGCCAGCTAAAATCACTACTGTTTTATCACAACAAATCAATTTGCAAAATAGATACAGTCCAATAGCAAACGAACAAGATCAAACAAGCAACAGCACCAACGTATCTAAAATACCTAACCCTCCTCCCCATTTTTATATACGGAGCAACAAATTAAATAGCATGATCGATAATCTTGCCAAAGTCGCTGAAGAGGAAAAATCCTATAACAAAACGTTAGCAAACAATACTGTTAAGATACCTCACATTCCCCCGATGCATATAGAAAGTTAATCTAACATTTGAGAGGCGAAAATATCATACACCACACATAACAGCTAAAAGATGAACGTAGGGTAGTTATAAAACACCTTTACCATACTGTACCGACCCAGGACATAAAAGAAGAGCTAGAAGGTAAAGGTCATAGAGTACGAAACATCGTGGATGTTAAGCACAAGCTGAGCAGAGACACTTTGGCTCTATTCTTTGTCGAGTTAGAACCTCGTCCCAACAATAAAGAGATATTTAATCTGGAATTTCTACATCATAGGAAAATAAGAGTTCAACCGCTTAACAGAAAAAGAGATGTCATACAATGCATGAAATGTCAATCGTACGGACACTTCAAAACTTACTGCAAAATATACAACTAGTCGGTCCAATCCTTTACCTCATATATACAGCTGAAGCTATATCTCTTTTAGTATCCTTGGCACCGAAGTTCGGCGTCCCCTTGTTGGGCTCCGTGGTGGGTGGGGAGCTAGGGAGATGTTTTTTTTATGTTTCCAAGCCGGAAACCGTACAGGGTGCGTCCTCGAATACCCCTGAACAAACACAACAGCGGGAACCGCAAAAGAAGCAGTAGCCAAAACAAAAGGAGGAACAGACTCTTTCAAAGAGAAAGAGAATTTCTGGCTCCGCACAGAAACGCAGGAGGAAGGCTCGCCTAACTGCAGAGAACTCCGGCGCTACTGCCTCTAACTCCACCCAAGGGGTGGCTCTTGAAGTTAACCTTAAGGCGGCAGGTTCCGGCAAAGTAGATAGAAGAAGTAGAAAGGGACGTGGGGCCTCCTTAACCGCTTCCAAGGGACTGGCTCCCAGAGCTATTGCCAAAGCGGCTGGTTCCGGCGGTTCTACACTTTCCACAAGCAAGAGGAATAGATCGGATGGAAGCACGCCCTCCATCTCTAATCCGAAGAAGAAGGTGGCTACAAAGAGCCATCGTGGATCTAAGGACCCCCCGGAAAATTTACTCAGGTCCAAGTGGACCTAATGAAAGCTCAGTTGCTAGTGGCTCTGGACAACCATATGTTCGCCCTAGCCGAAGGACAAACTGCACCCACTTTTAGGGGGTGGCAGTACTCGGGGGAGATTCTTCGAATGACCTGCGAAGATAGTCCCTGAAGTGGCTAACAGAGGCAGTTGCTAACCTGCCCACCCTGTGGGAGGGTGCTTGTCTCAGCGTCATTCAGATGGATCGGCTGCCTAGGTTGGCGAAGACAGCTCGGTGGCTTCCGGGGAAACCCGAACCTCTTTCGACGCCTGGCAGCGCAGAACCCCAGGACAGGCGTTGGTGACTGGCCCCTCTTCCACACCGCCAAAAGGGAAGAGCCACCTGGCAGACTCCTGATTGTCGGCTTAAACAGAGAAGCGAAGACAGCCGTGCAAAGTTGAGGTGGTAAACTGCACTACCAGTTTACCGCCTTAAATGTAAAAATTCAGAGGTCTGGAGAATCATCTTCAGCCTCCGAAAATCAAATTTCAGGTCAGGGTGCGTCTACGGATACCCCTCAACCCTCCTCTGTTGCAGGACAGGGTGCGTCTTCGGACGCCCCTCCATCCATGTTGGGAGGCTTTTGGCCTGATATGGTCGAAATCAGCAACACCCCAGTTACGGATGTCCTCAAGTACATCCAAAGGATTGGATGGATGATATCCAAATTGGGGAGCTGCTGGGGAGACAGTAGAATGGGCCCACCTTTGTGGCCTAAGTGCACGTGAGGTAACTCACCCTCCCAAAATCTACAATGACAATGACAGCCGATATACCTGAAACACCAACTATGGTAGTTGCTAATTTTGCTGACGACGCTGCTGTGATATCCGCACACCTAAATTTATATACTGCCAGTGAATACCTTCAACAACATCTAGACCGTATTTGCGAATGGTTGAACAACTGTCGCATACAAGCTAACGAATCTAAATGGGTGCAACTAACATTCACCATTCGAACAACAATCTGTCCACCAGTCAACATCAATAGCGTTCCAATTCCAGTAAAAGGAAAGCGAAATACCTGGGTCTACATCTGGACCAACGCCTTACATGGAAAAAACACCCCAATCAAAAAAGTAGCAAAGCATACAATTTCGAGAAGTGTACTGACTTCTCAGAAGATGACATCAAAAATACGGTTCTACTATACAATATCATTATAAAACCTATTTGGACCTACGGTCTGCAACTTTGGGATGCGCAAAACCATCGAGTACAAGTATAATACAAAGGTTTCAATCAAAACTACTACGTGTACTGATGGATGCGCCTTGGCACGTAACAAATAAGACCATTTACGACGATCTGGGCGTTCTGTTTATCCAAGAAGAGGTATTGAGACTCGCTGCGAACTACCACATAAAACTTTCCGGACATCCGAACCAAATTATAGAGCAACTTACAACCGAAGTAATCCCTAGAAGATTAAACAGAATACCGCCTAATGATCTGCAACGTACAATAAAAGTATTCAGTTATTTAATTAGGTAGTTAATGCAGGAGAATTATTACTGGATAAGTACTTCCTCAAGGTCATGTATATGCATTTACTAAATACTCAATAAGAGTAGACTGTAAAAATCCAATAAAAACCATTAAAAAAATTATGTCTGTACAAGACATTGCTGCGTAGTCAAAACAAGGTAAAGTCCTGGGGGATATTATTTACTAAGACTATTTCTAAAAGTAAAGTGTTGATTCGTATAGTATCTTATAAGACCAAATGTTGACTTTGCTTCAAACTTGTAATCTCTTGTAAAACTATTGGTAATCCCTTATAATACCGCTCGCCCAGCTCGTTACGTTTAAGAAGAAAACAGGTTCGTAACGAGGTCCAAGCAAATATCAACTTTCACTTTGGATTTCAGTAATAGCATCGACCATAATGCTACTCATTCCGTAAACTTAATTTTTATTGTTTTAAATTACAAATTCGTATAGTTTATTATATACCTAACCTATTATGGGCGAACTTTTGATGTTTGGAACCTCGTGAACCTGAAAACATGGATTTTGTTGAGAACGAAGAAGACGAATTTGATGTCTTACATTCTAATGAAGATTTGGAGTTGGATATCAAGCGAAGAGTATTGTATTGATGAGGCGAATATCACTCGTACACATCTATCTATAGAAGCTTAGCAAATAATTTTAGATATTTTTAAAAATCTGCAGAAGACATGGTACTGACTTTAAAATTTACCTGAATCCTCTCCTCTAGCTTTCCATCTGAGTGTTATGAACATTTAAAATTACCCTTGGGCGTCCGAATCGGTGTAATTTACCAATAGGTAATTACTTTCGCCATCTGCGGTACCATTCACGGTACGTCCGAAAAAGGGGAATATTCGGTTTTCCAAAAATCCTGAAAATATCGTATAAAGTACCGATTTGGGAAATTTCGTCGTATGACGCAATATTGAAAAAATCTGCCGAAAGCACGTGGTTTCGAGAGAAGCTAACTCTAACAACTCCACCACTACACCCAGGGACTCACTCAAACTCTACACCCCCCTGAAGGACCAATTTTCCATCGAACAAGGTAAATTTTCGAAACTTTTGTTAGCCACGCTTTAGCTGTTCCATTTAGTTTACCGAGGGGGAGGCCGCTTGAAACCCACACCGTTCATTGTGAAATGTTCTGCAATTAGTTTATATTTCGTATGTTTTATTCGAAGATTTTTTTAGCAATATATGAAAATACTGGGTGCACAAGGCCTTTCTGCAGTATCGTTTTTCAGGTATTATTAGCTTAGATTTAATTGTTATGGAGTTCACCTGTGCATGACCCCTTGTTTAATATTAAGATTGTGCGTTTTTAACTGTGTTTCTTTTTTAATGTTTATCTTTGTTGGCACAACCTTCGGATTGGCCGTTCAAAGTAACGTGGAGCTTGAATAGTGTCGGATCTAGTGATATTCCCGTTGGCGCCCTCACTTCCTCCTCTGAGCTACACTAAGGCATGCCGTCGTTTATGTGTCACAGTTCCGTTTAAGCTCGTGACAACCGCCTCAAGTAGATTTTTTCTTATAAGATTGCATGTACCGTAAGCACTTATCAAACTACTGCTGTTTGATACAGGTGGGGGTGTAGAAGTGAAGTCACAGTATATGTCGAATGTTCGTAGCAAATGCGGATATTTTTACTTATATATTGCATATTTTGATAAAAATCGCCATATGCCATACCAAATTATATAAGAAGTAGATAAAATGTTGCCCAATGCATGCTGGCATCTTCATAGCAGTAACCAAACGAATGCACTACAATGCTAGCCTTGACATTCGATTCTTCGACAAAAAAGTTTTCTACTAATTTTACCCTTGGAAAAGTATTTTGTTGTTGGTATTTACGATACATCCCTGGATAAACTGTCCTATACTTCTCCACGATTACCTTATCCCCTTTTCCATTACTGCCCATGCTTCTCCCTCCCAAACAAAGGCTTGTATTAACCGGTTGGCCTAGTGGTATGGGAATCACACAAAACCCTCTAAGCCAAGGTAACACAACATATGCTGAGACCTGCATGGCTAAGGGAAAGCTTGGTTGATAATATGCGAACTCCAGTTAGTAGGCGACGTTCGATTTCAATTGTCCTTCCTATGGTACTGGGGCGTTGGTGCAGCTAAGCGTTTTATTTCCTACTACTCAGGGGAGCAACATGGATTCATTAAATAAAAACGTTAACCCGTTGGCAGAGGATATATATGTCCTCCCATAACTATCATCCAATATGAAAGTGGAACAAAAACCTAAGAGTCGTGCCATCGAAATTGAAGACCCGCTTCTCAGCTCAAATGGTGAGCGAGATGACACGCGATCAAACCAGTCTGAGTTTAGAGGTTCTTTGGATCGATTGGGTTTCAAAGACAAGAAAATAAAATTTAGTGTAGTGACCAGGAGGAGCTTTATATGGCAGATTAAGCAAGGGCATGCACCGGAAGAAACCTGACAGCTAGCCGTTTACACCAATGAACAAAGAACCTGCTGAGAAGAGACTAAAGAGAATCCGGTCAGAGGACTCCATTTCAAAGGCCAAAGTTGTCAAGTGAACCAAAAGCTCGCAAGGGGGTCCAATTCCCTCAACGTTCGCGAGCACAAGCCACACCGGCGGAAACAAATCCATCGTCGAGCAGGTGGCTGAATGTGTACGGGTTGGTATTCTAGTGCAATAATTTCCAGAAATTCTGACAACGGACTAGATATAGACCGTTCAGAATGAAATCTTAAACAAAATAGTGGAAGTGGAAGCCTCAACCCCTTAACTCCACACCTAAACCAAATTAGCCCGTTCTGTCATGTGTCGACAAAGACCATAGCAGGCGAACCAAAACCTTGAAAAGAAGCTTCATTAGAATCTGTAGAGGAACATGAAATTCCTCGAGTCCAAATAGCGGTGTCCTACTTTCCGAATAGTGCCGAAGATACCAGCGAAAAGACCCTGCGTTACGTTAGTGCTTAAAATGAAGATTTGAAGGTCGCGAAGTGAAGGGTACTCCGAAGAACTAATAAAAGCTCTGCTGCCCAAAATCATACTCTCGAGTGACCACAAATCAATTGAAAACGTGAGAAAACTGGACTATAAAATTAGATACAAATTCGGATAGATCCAACTCAGGCCGAAGAGTAACTCAGCGAAAACAAAGACAGACAAGGCAAAGGCTGTCCAGAAGGAAGGGACCGAAAGCCTTCAGGTACCACAAATGTGGCTACCAAAAAGAAGGCTCCCCAACCTAAGACAACGCTCAACCTTGCTACTAATACAGATAGTGGTCCAAAGGTAAAAACAACCTAAGGACTACAGGCAAACAGAAGATTGTTGAAGGAAGTGTCTTGAACAAAAGAACTTAATTGCTACGAGAGGATCAATATTTTCAAAAATTGTGGGATTTTTACAATTCACATCGCAAGTATTTTTTTACCGGTCAGTCTTAACATACGCTAAGGGTATTTAGTATAATTATATGTTTTTGTTTAGCATTTCACTTCCATTATTAGCTTCATGAAGAACTTATATACGAAAGCTTTCTTCGGCAAAAGTGTAAGTGTAATAGATCCTGCTGAAGATGGTAACTTGGTTGCCGAATAAAATTTTGTGATAGTAAAAAAGCTTCTATAAATGTTTTTATATAAACGATAAGCCCAATACTCTAAATCTTAACCTTAGGTGAGTAATCTTATTAATTTTCATTATAACTTTCAATTTACCTTGAAGTGGATATGCATAACATTTAAAATAACCCGAGCATATAGTCTTCGATCGGTAACAAATCTGTACAGGCACTGAACATCTTCACTATTCGGTGTTTGTTTGTAGACAAGAGTGTTGAGCGGTGACCTCAGCCAACCCTTGGTGGACCTCCATGATGCAAAAACCTCGTCGCAAGGCTTTCCGGGAACAGGTTCTCCCAGTTTTGTGTTGTTGAAGAAGTCATAATGGGCCCAGTAGTATAACGAAGACCTTAAAATGAATAAGTAATATAATTTCGTGTTTCAAAACATGCATTATACAAGTTTGTTTTGTAGAAAAAGCCCAAGGCTGCATACGTTTCATTTGTGTTTCTCTCCAAATAAACCATATTTACTATTAAATACGAGAAACTGTTTTATTACGTTGGTAAGAAAATAATTACGGTTTTAGTTTACTGCAATTTAAACTCAATTGTTTTCAATATAAGTATAATTACATTTTGTTTGTATTAAGATCATTTGAAAGTGCATTTTGCGGACTGTATGTGTGTAGTTTGAAAATGGACAAGAAACAAATACGATCAGCATTTTTGTATTAGTACAAAACGGGTGGTAAAACAGCTGAAACTGCCCAAAAACTGAACTATACTTTTAGTGAGAGTAATGCCAGTGATCGTACGGTGTAATGGTGGTTCCAAAACTTTCGTCCTAAGGACGAGAGCTTTGAAGAAAAAAGGTCGAATTCGTTCTTCTTGATAATGACCAACTGAAGGCGTTAGTTGAATCAGAACAATGCACAACAATCCGAGAACGTGCACCATAGGTAGAAAAGTTAGTCATCAAATAGTTCTTGACCACTTAAAACCGCTAGGAAAATTAAAAAAGCTTGACAAATGGGTGCCACACAAACTGAACGAAACCAAAAAATTCGACGTTACAAATTTGGTGCTACGCTGAACAGAAACGATCCATTTCTCGATCGTATTGTAACGTGCAATGAAAAATGGTTCCTTTACGACAATAGAAAACGGTCAACACAACGGTTGGGCAAAAGTGAAGTACTAAGGCATTTTTCGAAACCAAAATTATGCCGAAAAAAATATAACGGATACTGTTTGGTGGTTTGCGTTCGTTGTTATCTACTATATTTTCTTGAATTCTTGACAAAACCATTACAGCTGAAAGTCATTATCAAGAAATCGACAAAATGTACCAAGAACTGCGACATCTGTTCAATCGAAAAGGTTCAATCGTACTTCACGACAATACACGACCACACGTCGCACAATTGACCCCCGAACAGTTAAATGAATTGAGCTATGAAACATTGCCTCATCCACCATACTCATCAAACATTTCGCTAACAGATTATCACGTGTTTAAGCATTTCGACAATTTGTTAATGGGTAAGGTTTTCAACAACGTAGCTGCTACCAAAAACGCATCGGAACTCCGAAATTTTACATCAACGGAATAAATAAACTTGTGATTAATTGGCAAAACCGTCAATTCTAATGGCGCTTATTTCCATTAATAAAATTAATTGTTAATTCATAAATTTCTTTATTAGCCGAAAAAACAATATTCGCAATTATTTTCCTACCACACTAATATAATGATGATGGATGATTCCTTTTTAGTGCCATCTATTTTAAAAATAAGGATAACTAAAAATTTTGGGATTTTGGAATCCACATTTCCTAATATACAGGGTGTATCAGAAATAGGTACAAATATTAAATCCTATGGTAGATTATAATATATACAAACTAGAAAAAACATTTCTTTGGCAATGGAACCTTTAAGATATGAGAAAATAATAATTGAAAATTTGACCCAAAATTGTTTGAGTACCGCAGGATAATAACAAAAATTTGAGTTCAGAGACATGTTATGCAAAGGACAGTAAGATAGAAGTCAAAAAATTTCTTATCGCCTGCCACAAACCAATAATATTAGCTAGGTCAGTAATTTCTATTCAGCCTGTTGTTGTTATCACAAGCCAGACAAGTTTTTACGTGTTTGCCACTTTGGATTTACTTTACAATTAGGTAATAACCTTCTACAGCTTAAATGCATTCTCTATGTATCATCAGCAGTTCTCAAACAAAATTTTATTTTATTTTTTAATTCAAAAAATAAACTTAATGATTTTTGAAAAATGAATTGTAAGTACCATTGAATTCTACTTGAGCCAATCTATTACTGGTTTAAATATTTGTACCTATTTCTGATACACCGTGTATATATATATACAGGGTGACACAATAGTGCGATTTTGTTTCCTAATGCTATAATATAGAGCTTAAAGGAAACTCTAAATATAAAAGTTGTTTGTTTGAGTACTCTGTATAACTTAAAATTATTGCTGGCTGTTTTGTTTTAGTGGGACAATGGACAATTTCTTTACTTTAAATAGAGCATCCTGTACATTATTACATTTTTGGATTTCTTATTTTTTTATCTTTAGAACGATATGAGGTTATTTCGCTGATGGTTTCTGTAATAATAATCAACATTCTCTTAAATTTTGTTTATAACAGTTATTTTGCAGTTTACACGAACGCATTTTCAGATATAATAATATAGGTCCCGTACTGTTTACAATTTAAATATCTGATACAGGTTGTTCCTAATTTACCACCACATCACAATAAAATTGAACTCCTAATATCTCTTTTTTTTAGTGGAACACCCTGTATATTTTTATATTTTCGAGCTTGTAATTATTTATTAAATTGTAATAATCTTTTGTTTAAAATAATATATTAATAAATATAGGATTTTATAAAAGTTGAGTTATTTCCTGACATTTTAACCTACAAATATTTATGTTTTGCCGCGCTTCTTAGAACAAAAACGAAATTAAACAAAAAAAAAGGAATTATCAGGCTTTCGGTAAAATAATTGCTAACTCTCAACAAAGTAGCATTTTTGTTGTTTCATTGGCTGTTTGGTTGAAAATTCAGTTATTCAAGTGCGTGTAATGTGAATTTTATAAAAAATGAAATGGTTGATCTGGTATTTGTATTGGGGAGTGACAAAGAAATTGTATATTAACTTCCAGAGTTTATGCTGAACGTTTCCAGACCGAAGACATCCCAATGTGTTGGCTTTCAGACGATTACGACAAAGATTTCTAAATACAAACAGTGTTAAATACGATAGTACTCCACGAAGGAAGGGTAAAACTAATGAACACAACGAATTTGCTACAATAGCTTCTGTAGCAGAAGATCCGAACTGTAGCACCAGTAATATAAGCCATCTAACAGATATAAGCCAGAATTTTGTGTGGAAAATTTTGAAAAAGTATAGGTGCCATCCCTACCACATTCAACTTTATCAAGAACTGCTTGATCATGACTTTCAACGTGCGTCGGCTAATATTTTACGAATTGGCCCATCAACAAACAAATGCTCGAGCTAATTTCTTTTTATTATGTCTTTTTCTCCGAAGAAGCAAATCTTTCATAAATATGAGAATGTGAATCGTGACAACTTCCACTATTATTCAACGAAAAAATCGCCATTTGTAAGAGAACTGGATAATCAATGTCGATGGTCCTTAAATGTTTGGGAAGGAATTGTAGGCGATCATGTCGTTGGTCCGTACTTTTCTGAAGACCACCTGAATGGTCAAATGCATTTACAAGTTTTAGAACACAGTTTTTGGGATTTATTAGCAAATATTCCGTTAAACATTATACAGAGCTTATGGCTGCAATAAGACGGGATCTCTTTACAGTATATTTTGGACGTTAGAAATGTTTTAAACGCTGAATTTCCCAATAAGTGGATTGGAAGAAGAGGTCCAGTGGCTTGGCCCACAAGGTCCCCCTACCTGACCAAATTGAATTAAATTTGTGTGTTTAAGAAAATTGCACATATAGACTACTTACTATAGTTTTGAATGTGGTTCTTAGTGAATGTCTGCTCATAATACTAAGTATACATACACAAGACCCGAAGGTGGCCGAAGCATCGCAGCGGACGCATCGGGCCAGTTCCGCAAAGAAAGTTTAAAAATCGCGGTAAATAAGCTTATTAAGTTTATTTAGTGAATATGTGGGGTATATACCCGTGTATAGTGCACGTTTTTGGAAACGGAACACAAAAGCAAGGGGTCTAGATTGAATTAGAGTGGATTATAATATAATATATTATATACGGTTTGAAGCGTCGGGAAAAATTCCGTGAACGGTGCGAGAAGCGGTCGCAATCTCAGAAGGGCTACCTGCGTCGAGCTAAAAATAAACTGGGACGAATTCCAAATGGCTAGAAAGTACAGGCTGCACAAAAGTCCCGGAACATATTTCAAATAAGTCAGCTTGGTAAACTAATTTCCCTAACTATACCATTTCTTTTATTCGGGAGCATCTCAAAAGATTAATAGGCCAGTTAGATCAGCGATTACCCTATAGTTAATTTAATTACGCATCAGTTGAATCATTAAAGTAGGTTAGTTCTCGGGAAAAATTAATTAGGGAGACTCTAAAAAATTTCGGGACAAGCAATTAAGTGCAAGTGCGAGGGGATATGAATCGAGAAAGGAAGATGGGAGAACTACTACACCACCCGGCGATCTACCAAAGGTGGAAGGATAGCGACCGACTGAGAACACAACAAAACTGAGGGAGCTGCAGGACAAAACGCAGAAAAAAAAGCTAAGTGCTTCATAGTTTAAATAGCCTTTTGTAGTTTTGTGCAGTCCTTGCAGCTGGTAGCGGCATTGGTAGTCTAATAGGAAAAAACCCCGAAACTTTACTTTCTCTTAATCCCTTTTAATTTAATTAAAATTAACTTCCCTTAATTATCTAATTAATTAGCAGTATTTTGATTAGTCAAAAATTTGAAATTTTGGAACGTATATATTTCTTTGGGGCGATAGTAGTAGGCCCACAAAACTTTCATTTTAGTTAAAAAAAATAAGGATACTATTGGTACACAAATTCTAGGTATAGCCACTTTGCATGGAAACGTGTTGCTACGATTTGTATTAGATCGTTTATGTGATGGGAGTCGGATATGTATTTAATGTATTAGGCGGCTCACTGCATCAAGAAGTAAACGCTGGGCACATATTCTAAAAGGACCGGACGGCCACCCTCTACAGCCGGAGTATGCCATGCGGGCAGAGGAAATGCAGATCGGAAGACCGTGCTACGCGGGAGTACATCACTAGGTGGAGGATATGCAAAGCGCCGGCATACCAAAGGAGACATGAGAGGACTGGGCACGAAGAAGGGAGGATATCCGAAGACAGGTAGGAGGAGTGTGCGCACTGGTTGAAGAGTCCGATCAAGAGTCGACTGAGGAGGGACAGGATGGCGAGAAGGAGGAGGCAGTAAGAGGGAGAGGAGGGGAGGGCAGAGGAGAGGGAACGAAGCAAGTGCCAGTGGGAAAGAACACGATGGCTATCTAGCTGTCAACGGCAGAGGGAAAGGTTAGGGATACGAAGGAAGTACAATCCAGAATCGACGTTCCAATTAAGTGGTAAAACAGTGGTAATCAATGCGGCAAATATTAACTATTTAATTAGTCATTAGGACACTAAGACAGGAGCACTCTGTTACCTTAACCCAATGGCCAGATGGGAGATACGCATAAGGTGAAACTTTGATACCAGGGTTTATTGGGGCCAAAAGCATAATCGCATAACGGACAGTGTGAATAAGTATGGGATAAATATTAAGTAGGTTCGTAGTTATTAGGAAACTAAGAGATGTGCAATCAGTAACCTTCGAACAATAGCTAGCTGTGAAATAAGAACAATGTGAACCTTCAGTAACCTTAGAACAATACATAGATGTGAAATAAGAACAATGCGAACCTCTGATCACAAAGTTTATTAGGGCCAAAAGCATAATCGCATAACGGGCAGTTTACATAAGTTTGGGAGTAAATATTAAGTAGGTTATTAGTCATTAGGAAACTAAGAGATGTGCAATCAGTAACCTTAGAACAATAGATAGATGTGAAATAAGAACACCGTGAAACTTTGATACCAAAATTTATTAGGGTCACATGCATAATCGCATAACGGACAGTTAAAATAAGTGTGGGAGTAAATATTAAGTAGGTTATTAGTTATTAGGAAACTAAGAGATGTGCAATCAGTAACCTTAGACCAATAGATAGATGTGAAATAAGAACAATGTGAAACTTTGATACCAAAGTTTATTAGGCTCAAATGCATAATCGCATAACGGTCTCGGTTACGTACTCAACAATCCCATTGATGCGTAGCTTACTAACTACCTGGTGTTGCAGCAGCGGTGTCTTACGGTATGCATTGCAGACATGGTAACGTTGTACAATGCCCCACCCGATCCCACCCTATCTCGTAACTTCCTACCCACCTACTGGCATGGGGTGGGCCTGGCGTATCCAGGATCGACCCACGAGTCAGCTCCATGTCAGATGATAATGATGATACATTAACCAATTGTGATGAGAAGTTATACACTGCCTTACCTTACTGTTTATTTCAAACGGTTGTCAGCAGTGTTTAGAAACGCTACTATTTATTATTATTAGTATGGTTAATTGTTCAATAAAAACATATTTTGAAGTTATGATACCTTGTATGTGAATATAACTACTATTTCAAAACGAAAAACGCAAATCATATAAAACCATACAACGTAAATAGTTTGTTCACAGTTAGCAATTGTTTTAACAAAAGCCTGATAATTCGTCGCTTTTTTGTTTAATTTCGATTTTGTTCTAAAAAGCGCGGTAAAACATCAAATATTTGAAGTTCAAAACGTCAGTAAATAACTTAACTTTTATAAAATCCTACATTCAGTAATATATTTTTTAAAACAAAATAAAATTACATCTTATTACCAACTTTTCTGTTTCTTTCTATTAGCTTCCTAATAATTTCTAAATATTTTCAAAACGAAAAACGCAAGTCATTTAAAACCGTACAAACGTTTACAGGTCATTGAACAATAAACTCGAAAAAGTAAAAATATACGTAGCGTTCTATTTTAAAAAAGAGATATTAGGAGTTAAATTTTATTGAAAGTGGCTGTAAATTAGGAACATCCTGTATAAGATATTGAAATTCTAAACAATACCGCATGCCGGCACCTATCTGAAAATGCGTTCGTGTAAATTGAAAAATAGTTTTGAAAACTCTATACCCTTGTAAAGATAAAAAATAATTAATAAGATGTTCTATTTAAAATAAATAAATTGTCCATCGTCCCGCTAAAACTAAATATCCTGTATAGTTAGCAATAATTTTAAGTTATGCACAGTAATCAGACAAACAACTTCTGTATTTAATGTTTTCTCCAAGCTGCTATACTAAAGACATTAGGTAACAAAATTGCACGTTTATGTTACGCTGTATATATTTTTTCTAAAGTTTCGTATTTAGATTGGAATTTTCAAACTGTGGCAAACAGTTGTAAATTTTCACAAAAATACTTAGAACCTTTCAGAAAATGAATTTACCACATTATATAACGAAAACATAGCATCGAATTACAGAGACCTTGATGCTGTTGCACGAAAAGAATTAGTTATCATCAGATTGGAAGGCATATAAGGTTTATTGGAACTAAAATAAAACATAAACAGCCTACAGCCTTTATTTTTGTAAAACAGACTAATTATATCTTAGGTACTTACCCGCTGTAGCTGCCAGTCTTGCTCTCGAACCTAACAAAGAGGGCATTTCCGGTAGAAACGAAGTCATGCTTTTCCATAGGTTTCGAAAATGTATCACAGAAAGTCTTGATAATTTTCGAATCATCAGGCCATGAAGAATCGTATAAAGTAAGGGACTCTCCACAGTCACCATCAATTGGCTGGATTGGAGATTCGATTCGGTTAATTCTGAAGCTAAAACGAGAAATTAATTGAATTAAATCAATACGTAAGTCTAAACCACAAATTAAATTGCTTATTAGGACCGCAGAAATGGGAAAAGGGTATCAAATAATGTTGAGTTTGTTGAACGGGGCTTTATTGATTTGTTTAATGTAAAACTGGCTTCGCTGTCAAACTACGGTGTCAACAAATCTAACCTTACATTCAGTATTCGGGTATTTCTCGGTATTTCAGCCGAAAAGTTGCGGAAGAAGTTAAAATAACTGTTAAAAATCATCATTTTCAACATATATTTATATACCGCGTAATTTTAGTTGACCATGTCTGGATCTTCGCATCATTATTTACCCGGTTTCAACACCAATGTACAACAAAGTGGGATGCAGTATGGAACAGCAGCAATGCAAAATCAGTTGGGAGCAGGAATGCAAACTCAGCTAGGAAATCAAATGCAAGTACCACTTTCAAACCAAATGAGTGCACAACCAAACAATCAAATGATGTCGCAAATGTCGAATACAATGATGAATCCGACCATAGCCGCTGGAAATCAAATGTTTAGCACCCAAAATCAGCAATATAATATTGCTGGTAACAATCCAATTGCACATCAAACTCCAAATCCTCTTCAAATGCAACAGAATTCTATGGCGGGTATGCAGCATCATGCGATGCAACAGCAGGTTATGCAGCAAGCCCCTAGTGTTGCACCAACACCCCCCGTACAGCCACAAGCTCAACAGCAGGCCAAGGAATTTAACACGGCATCCCTTTGTCGTATAGGTCAGGAAACCGTTCAAGATATTGTAAGTAGAACGCAAGAGGTGTTTCAGACATTGAAGACTATACAGCCACCGAATGGGACTCCACAGGGCAGTGGAACTAGTAACGATAAAAAAGCTAAAGTGCAAGAGTTGTTACGGACAATTCGTGTGCTATTTAAGCGATTGCGCTTAATATACGAAAAGTGCAATGAAAATTGCCAATTACAAGGTATGGAATATACACACGTGGAGAGTTTGATTCCTTTCAAAGATGAGATCGATCCTAAATACGATGAGAAAAAGAATTCTGAAGCTTATCGGTTAGCGTGTGAGGAAAGTAAAGAAGTCATGGAGCAAGTGATTTTGAAAAATAGACAGCTGAAGGAAGTAATTGATCATTTAAGGCGGATTATTTGGGAAATAAATACTATGCTTACTATGAGACGATCTTAATGTTATTTTATTTTATATTGCTGGTGCGTATTTATTCGTATTGTAAGTAAATGCCAGTCTGATGTTCTTTTTGTTATTTTTAGGTTATATTAAAGTATTTGCTTGTGCAAGATTAAGATGATGTAAATAAAAGGACATAGTAAAGGTATGCTTTGGTTCGAGTTTTACTCGTAGCTTTTGGATATGTTTTTATTGTATCGACAAATGTAATACACAGCCTGCTGTATTGATGTACTCGTAAATGTAATTTTTAGGAAAGTAATACTATCAGAAAACCTGTGGATGTCACTAATTAGTAGTGCTTTAAGTCGCAATTTTATTTTTTAAACGCTGTGATATTCCAATTATCAAGTAATTAGCCGTCTTCTCATAAAGAAAATATATTTAATTTACCAATTCTTGAAACAATTTATTTGCCAGATTTCTTTGCTACATATTTAATTGCCAGAAGGGTATCCCAACATTGGGAATGAAATTTAAATGGCATGTTTATTGTGGTACCTAATGCATATGTACAGGATGTTGAAAAAAGTGTGAAATATAATAAGGGCATGGAATGTGGTTCAATATAAGTTGAAAAGTCTGAATAAAGATTTGTCTAAAAATGAGCTGTTTTCAAGATGTTTGCAATTTTGCACTGTTTAATAAATTAAAATTTCATATTTATCCCATTTGTGCTGAAAAAACTAATTGTTTTTATCATTTTGGCAGCTAGATGGTATCTTTTAGTTTGTTAGTTGCTTCTCGCCTTACTTCTTTGAAATTTATATTCATATTTTTAAAATAAAAATAACCACAATATTGAATGCTTTTGAAAATGACATATAAAATGTCAAAATACGTAAAAACCTGTAATAACCATTGAAATTGTTATAATGATTGTTTTTAAAATATCTTTTTTCTATTTCGGTTTTATAAAGCCGTTCTAAGCGCACTGTTTTAGCTTAAAAACAGTACGTT
The DNA here is from genome assembly GCA_014611495.1 of Limonius californicus. Taxonomy (NCBI): domain Eukaryota; kingdom Metazoa; phylum Arthropoda; class Insecta; order Coleoptera; family Elateridae; genus Limonius; species Limonius californicus. The sequence goes on from JABXWE010004816.1 coordinate 34,642, forward strand.
AAGGAGGCCTATAATCGTACTGTTTTTAGTTTGTTTTTTTACGATGTTGGTAGTTCGATTTGAATTTGAAATGTCAGTTTCAACCACCTGTCAGTGCTGCCATAAGTGTTTATAAAAACTCCCTAGTAATCGATTTGACGTAAAATTTTCTACATAAATTTATTTAAAATACTCTTAAACTTCCTCAATAGAAAAAATAGTATAAAGAACACGTTTCATAAGACCACTTGTCGCACTCGTTCGTTGAAAAACTCGACGCTTCGCGTCTCGTTTTTCAAACTTGAACTCGTGCGTTAAGAAGAGGCCTTATGAAAATAGTTCTTTAATA
>JABXWE010004817.1:0-60742 GCA_014611495.1 Limonius californicus
AGCAAAAAAAGAGCTTTTTAATGAGGCTATGTTCAACTATGATTGCCATTTAAAAAAATGGAAGTTTAGTTTATATCTCGAAAATCAAGAGCGCCATGACTTTTTTGATAATTTTTTTGAATTCTACGTAATAAGATCTACAAAAACCATTTTTTATTTATGTTCTAGCGTAAATGGTTGTGGAATTATTTAACATTTAAGAAATAGTTCATTTTTAGTATTTTTAAAATATTTAAAAAAGTTGAAAATCTAGGTCAAATTCAAAAATGGCATTAAATTCGCGTCAAAATTCTGCCCAACTTTGGTAATTTAACCGACTCTGTAACTCTTATAATAACAAAGTTACCCATACAACACCGGTAGATTATTAACACCCTGTATATGAATTATTAATTTATATAAGAGAAATTATATACTAATCTAGCCGTCGCTTGGGTACCCTTGTAATTTTTACTTGACCCTTGAGTTTAAACACCACTGGACGGCTGCGGTAACTGTGTTTTAGACTTCGGCAGTTCAGCCTTAATGTTGACTGTCAGCTTATGTAGATTCATGCCACAATTCGCAAGGAAGGTTAATCATGAATAGCAAAAGGTACCCTAGCTGCACTGCAAACCTATGCTTCGCTGATGTACAGTGCGATTGAAAATCCAGCCAAGTGTGAAGTGAGCGCTGTGATTCGCTTTCTTCATGCAAGAAACGAAAATTCTGACGAAATGTACTGTGGAATACGCGAGGTTTATAGTCCAGGCATCTTGAGTGAAGGAAGGGTCGTACACTGTTGTAGGAATTTCAGAGATGGCCTAACAAACTTGCTGAATGAAGAACGAAGTAGGAGACCTTCTGTTGTCAGCAATAATTTTTCATGAAGCTCATATATACAACAGGCTACAGCACCACAAAGTTTATGCGAGGTGGATGCCAAAGGTCTTGACGAATGTACACAAAAACCAAGAAATCGCCTCTGTATTGACCTTCCTGCCATGCTACGAAACTGGTGGCGGTGAGTACCTGAATCACATTGTGACTGGCGACGAGATTTTGATTTCGTACGCAAATCTTGAAACCAAGCAACAATCAATGTAGGGAAGCGTGCGAGCTCCTTCAAAGCCAAAAACTTCTAGTAAACGTTTAAGAACCGAAAGTTTATGGCTGTTTTTTGTTAAAAAGGAAGCCGTATTATTGGTTGATTTCCTGGAACGTGGCATGACAAAGCGGACGTGTATGGTGAGAACTTAAGGAAGTTAAAAAAGACGATTCAGAACACAAAGCGAGGATTTCTAATCTCTGGAGTCGTGCTTTTGCACGATAACGCCCGATCACATGCGGCGGCTAGTAGTGTGGAACCGATTTAGCAATTCCGTTCGGAAATTTTTAACTATCCCCTATACAATCCATACTTAGCCGAGTGACTATCACCTCTTGCTCCATCTTAAGACTTTAGGAACCCGCGACTATTTTCTCGACGATGACGACCTCAAAGCGACGGTACAAAAATTGGTTTACGTGACAGGCGGCAACCTTTTATGTGAAAGTTATACGAAAACTTGTACCCCCATATGAGAAGTGTTTAAATTGGAATGGTGACTATGTAGAAAAAGTAGTTTAGGAATGTATCTAAGATTTAAGCATAATATATATTTTTTCAACTTCACAGTTTTATTATACTGCCGATCGGCCCTTATTTTCTGAATAAGTCTCATAATAAATTGGATATTAATTTAATCTCTACTTCATCATTTGAATTTCAAATCATATGTAGTCACAAAAATTAGAACACAACAAGTAATAACCCTAACTATTTCGTATCTCTTAAATAAACAAATTAGGCGGATAACATTCCTTTTTAATAGTGTGTGATAATTTTAAAAATTATGTTAATTTCGTGACTTCATAGTCCCTTTTTTGTGTTTAGTAATTGTAATTCAGTACAGTCGCGATAATCCGAATTAAATGGGACCACGGGGTGTTCTTATTACCGAGAATAGACTTGATAAAAAAACACTTCTGAACTATGCCGTTTTAAAGCTTTCTGGGAAACATCGGAACGGGCTGTATAGTGAAGTACTGCGGACGCCGATCAAACGGTATCTGTAGTGTAGAACAACCTGCGCTGGTCAATACTCGGATGGGTGGTCCAATATAGTAGCATATACAACGAATCGTGCTTTGAAGGGTACATGAAACCGTCGCTCCCGGTTGCCATACGAACATCTTTAACAATCGTAAACCATGTAGTGGAACTTCTCTTCTCTGTTCGACGGGTTAGGTTAGCATACGTGCCAAGAGGGCTCACAGAACCTACTCCATTGTAGGTAATTAACAGACCATTGGCCTATACACAGAAGAAAAAGAAGAAAAAAAACCTTGTTTTAATTTTGTAATATAGCACAATATATATATCATATTTTTAAAATAAGTAATAATTTTTATAAATTAATAAAATAATATAAAATCTTTGTATGTGTATGTAATTATTCACATATTTCATTTAAAATAGTCATGAAGAATGATTTTAGTTACTAAAATATGTCACCCTTCTTGAATTTTTGTCTTAGCAGAACTATTTGATAAGAAGGAATTTCGTTTTTTCTGCACCATGTTATGCAGGGCTTCCTTGTGTTTGACTAAATTTGTAGATTCAACCACATCATCCTCATCTACCTCTTCTTGAACTATAGCGTATAGCGCCTGTTGCAAAAGTCATAGTAAGGGTGTACAATAAGCCAATGATGGCTGCAGTTCTTAAAGATGCTTAGAAAATCGCGTCCTAGATCTCACTCTTTCAAATACAATAGCGCCTGTATTGTATTGTGTTTAAGATGTAATTACGTTTCGATGGTTCCCCTTCCTACCATTTAAAACTTGTAACATGTGTAAATCCCCGACAACAGTTACTCTGTAGGAATATGCGGAGTGTGCTGAATGAAAATCAAAGGTGCTATTCGAATTAGCACGATTTTTTCGGATTATCGAGATAAGGGAACTCGAGCCGACCGACCTCTGTTTGGATTACCGCGAATTTCGGATTAACGCTTGTACGGATTGTCGCAACTGTACTGTATTTTAAAATATAATTCAGCTTATAATAATAATAGTTAACCTAAGATGAATTCCTTGAATAATATTCCGTCATATGAAGCTCCATTAAATTAATTTTGAATTCATACTGAAATTTTATGATGATTTATATTTGCAGAAATATGCGATGTAACGTCAGATTTATCAGGTGATATGGTAGAACAAGTACTTGCATTGCAAGAACCAGATGCATTAGAGCTAGTATCTGTAGAACAAGCACTTGTTACACAAGCTTCAAATTTATTAGAAGAAAGTGAAATTAATAATGTCCTGAGTACCATACAAGCGGATGAGTTCAACGACTTTTTTACGGGTAAGCTTTTATATACATTATTTAAATATCTATGTAAATCTGCCAACTGTCAAATAGATGGAAATATGTGTTTGTCATAACAATTCGCTTTTTTCTACAAATTAGTTTAATAAATTGGGGTCGTGCTAGTTTAGAATCAATTTAAGGTACATGTAGAGTAAGCCTGGGAGTTTATCTAAAGTTATGTACAGAATATCAAAACACACAGGACAATCATTGTTCACGATTTTTGCTGCTATTTATGTACACTAGGAAAGCTATGCACTTCTACCCCGGCTTTACACACATCAGAGCACAGTTTGCTGAACCTGCAAAAATAGCACAAGCACCCATCAACATTGGCCTGTATTTTAGTACGGACACTGGGCTGATGGGTCGTATACCATATGGGGCACAATAAGCCTAGAGTCTCAATGCATTGGGTTTAGAATTATACTCACAATGAAATAGTAGTAATAATATGTATGCACTTAGGTGATTTTACATAATGGTATAGCTGATGTGAGGCAGTGACCGAAGAATATATTACAGGAGCAGAAAGTCATCTGTTACATACAATTTTCAATAACTAGCTTTTGCTAAATATACCCCTAAGATTTGTTTATTTTCATTCTATTCATAAATACCAGCAAACAAAAACATGAACACTATGATTCACATGTAGTCTAATAGTCTGCCGATAATTCGAGATAAACTATTTGGCTTATAAATTGTACATTTATCAAAATATCTCTTTTGTAATTATATTTACAAATAAAAAGCATCGGTGATTTCTACCTATCCCTACATAAACTGTTTCCATATTTTTATAATGTATTTTTATATTTTTACATTCCACAACTTTCTGCTATTATTTCCTGAGTATCTAAGTAATCTTTACAATGTAGAGTTTTACTGGCTTTACATACAATTAAAACGCAACAACATATTGTAAGAATAATGGTAAATAAAACAAAGTTGATTTAAACATTTAAAAATTACAATATTGAGAAAATTTCCGTGTATGAGGAAAATGATCGTTTTCTCTGTTCTTGAAGCCACTCTTCTATTTGTCTGCGAAATTTGACTGCATATTGAATATTTTGTACCTTCAACTTCAAGATATTTCAAAATTTAGATTATATTTTGAACTTTTTTGCATTGAACATTTCAGTCGTTTGTTACCTATTTAGTCATAAAAAATTTTACGTATTGGACAATTTACACACACATGACTTATATTATGTAACGCAACCTATATGAGTGTAAATTTTTTCTAATTAAGACTATATTCATCAATATTACAATTTACTTTCGGCTTAAACCGCTTCTTCGCTTGGGAACTACGCCCAGCATTATCAGGTAAGGCCCGACCTGTAGCGTGTCTGCCTTTCAAGCATTTGCTCTAGAAGTTTGAGCAATATTTGTTCGTAGGCCCTGCCTGCCTAAACAAGGCTGTGGGCATATATTATTTAAACCTTGGGGTGCACAAGGATTTGATCTTGATGTATTTTGTTTGCCAGGACAATAATACTTAATCGGCTTATGTCTGTCAGCTATTTGTGAACCCATACAAACTAACGTTTCACAAGACATTGCAGCTGCATCTTCAGAGTGAATAGAACACTGAACTCAAATCCGGGAAGCGGAGGTATTTAAACCTCTTTGAGCCAGTCGGGCAGAACGGCGGAGTTCTGGTTGGCTGTCACCATTGGACAAACACGGATCCGGTGGAGTGTGATCGATGATGCGTAGGAGTCCTTAGACGATAAACTACTGGAGTCCAAGCTTTACTCAGCGGTGACTGAACATACTGGTTTAACTGGACATAAGAAGGACTTTGACTATGTGGAGGAGGATAAACTACTGGAGTCCAAGCTTTACTGAGTCTAAAACCATCCTCCCTGTTTATGTTGTTAGGTTGTTTCTCAATTGCAATTGCTTCGCATATGATACGAGGGAGGTATGAAAGGAAACACATACAGATAGGTATTTAAATGCAAATTCGTATCATCACCCGCTGCAGAAAGCAACTGTGTTAGAAACTCTAACAACCAGAGCAGTCCGAAACTCAGATGTAGAACACCTACAACAAGAAAAAACTCATCTCCTGATGTGGTTACGACAGAAATTCATTGAGTAATCCGCAATGCGGACCAGCCCAAGGTTAAGGAGAAACTGGCATCTCCGGAAGGCTTAGCTTTTCTACCTTACAGTAAAAGCACTACTGATAAGATTGGGCGTGTTCTTAAAAGGTATAGCATAAGGACAGTCTTTAGGACTAATGAAACATGGGAAATGGTTCCAGATTCGCAAAGAATCATATATCAAATTTCTAATCAGCCGGGATCTACAACATTAACTTGCTCTGTCGGCTCAAACTACATCAAACAAGCGGGTCGTTCCATTGAGTTAAGATTGCGAGAGCACAAAAGTGATTGCAAACACAAAAGCGTTACAAAATCTGCGATTACTGAACATACTGGTTTAACTGGGCATAAGATGGACTTGGACAATGCTCGGGTACTCATCAGAGTACCTCATTACTTCCGTTGTATCATGCGTGAAGCAATTGAAATTGAGAAACAACCTAACAACATATACAGGGAGGATGGTTTTAAACTCAGTAAAGTTTGGACTCCAGTAGTTTACCCTCTAAGGACTCCTAAGCATCATCGATCTCACGATCACGCTCCGCCGGATCCGTTTTTGCCCAATGGTGACACCCAACCACAACTCCGTCGTTCTGCCCGACTGGCTCAAATAGGTTTAAATACCTCCGCTTCCCGGATTTGAATTCAGTGTTCTATTCACTCTGAAGATGCAGCTGCAATGTCTTGTGAAACGTTAGTTTGTATGGGCTCACAAACACAAACAGCTAACAGTCAAATGCCGATTAAGTATTATTGTCCTGGCAAACAAAATACGTTAAGATCAAATCCTTGTCCGTCCCAAGGTTTAAATAATCCAAGTACATGGCCCTGTTTAGGCAGGCAGGGCCTACAAACAAATATTGCTCAAACTTCTAAAGCAAATGCTTGTAAAGGCAGACAAGCTACTGGTCGGGCCTTACCTGATAATGCTGGGTGTAGTTCCAGATGAGGAAGCGGTCTAAGCCAAAGTAAATTGTAATATTGTCAGTTCGAGAAACCGTAAAAGCCTCGAAGAATATACTTTTAATAGTTTTCAGGTATTTTAAGAAATCGTCTTTTTTATGTAAGGTATGTATCAGAAGTAGAGTTACAAAATGTAATTGACCAATATACAAACAAAGGCGCATAGAAGGACCTTCAATTGTTTATTGTGCTTCGTCAGTTCTCTAGCCTACTTACTTTATGTTTAGTTTGGCAGCTGTCAAAATAAAAGTATTTAATCAAAATGTTTACGGCAAGGTATTATCTACCCCATGCTTGGAGTACATAGTAAAAAAATATAATTTGCATGATTTTCTTGACATTTTTATGAGATACGAAAATGATATTGATTTCAAAATAAGAAAAAAATCAAGACGAAAGCCCATTTTACATGACCATACACTGAAAAGCTGAAGATAGCAATCGATAATCGATTGAGGTAAGTTGCTGGAAACTAGCACGCAAATTCAATGTTTCAAAGGATATAGTCTGTCATCATTTGAAAACAAAAAGGGTCTGAAGAGGTATCGGTTCAGTGAAAAACCATGATATACTGATTAGGAGGCAACATTAGCTGATCAATTAAAGCAACAGATTATTTTCTGTTCTAAAAATATTGACACTAACGGACGCCAACATATAATGGAAGAAGTTGAGAAAAATTGAAGACCATGGACTCCTGGCAGTTTAATTAATTTTTGTTTGTGTACTAAATTCTATGTGTATGTATTGTAGTCAATTTCAGTTTGTATGACGTTCTGAAATTTAGGTTGACTTGTACCGCTCCTTCTGATGCATACACATACCGTATTGTAAATTCTTAATGTATTCTTGATGTGGTAGACTGCATCATTAGTAATGGCAGAAATAGTCTGCACATGCCAAATTATTAGAAAATGTGGTTGTCTAAAAATCATCTAAGGTGTTTCAATTCCTTTTAACAATCTGTAATTTAGTTATCATATGCAATCGTATGTTTTACCTATAATTTCGAAATGTAGAGTCTTTCTAATAACTATAAACAATGTTGCAGTAAACCGCAATGGAGAGTATGAACCAACACGGGAAGAAACGGAGGAATTGGAGAGAGCATTGGCAGCAGTAGACAATGATGTCAAATCGTTAGAAAAATTAAGTCAATCACAAGGTCTGCTGGATTCGTTTCTAGACGAACACACGTTAGTAGAATCGCTGGTACAAATACCTGATGTTTTTCACAATGGATATGCACCGTGTGGGGACAACATTGTTACACAAACTTCGCGGCTTCTTTCAGTAGAACCACATTCACAGTCTTAATACCAGGTGTGTGTGCAGTCATGAACAAAAGGTGTTAACATCAAATTAGTATTAATTCTAAGGTATTTCTTTTTCTTAATTTAAAAAGACTGCATTGTAAAAGTGTTTAAAAAACTAGAAACATTTTTTCTTCGAATCTGTAAATAAAATAGAAATACAACCTTCAAACTAAAGTTCCGAAAGTACAAAATACTACTTTATAGGTTGTAATGTCGTCTTTGTTCCCTGTTTTTTAAAAAGCATTTTAAAAACAAGTGTAAAATGTCGCGTATGATATATAGTGAAATTATTGTCAATATTGCTACTGCCATTATTATAAATAGTTGATTTACAAACGTTTATATTTGTGTCAAAATTACATTGTCATAGGGAATATTTTTGCCATGTCTATATCTATATCATTTTAAATAAGTAAAACTATTTCTTTTCACAAAGATAATTTACAAGTGCTTTTAGATATGTTAGCTAGTCCTGAAAGTTTTATTTTAAATGAAATATTAAGAAGTGGTTATTATTGTATGGTACACTTTTTTGCCAAACCAAGTAAGAAATTAGCTTGGCATTATCGGGAAAAATTTCAAAACGTACCCTGTAATAGCACTTTTTTTATTAAAAAACAATTCAAGACAAAAGTAAGTAATGATTTATTAATATAATTGTCATAGGATGGTGGCAACACATTTATATAGAAATGGTATGTAAATCGATCTTTTATTGATTTCATCGTATAAATAGATCTTATTTAAATGAGTGCAGTATATTAAATTATAAAAATATAAACATTTCTGTATGATTTATTCTAAACATTTACAGGTTAACTAATTTTTGCGATCAGAAAAATAATATTTATTCATTTATGCTAGACTAAGGAATTCGAATTTCCTACCGTATGTTCACGTGAGTAATATACTTTTACAGTGAAAAATAAAAATTAGGTATTGCTGTCTATGAGTTTGACACAAATCATAGGTAAATGTTTATTTTTATGGTTTGGCATGCTGATCGCATCCACCTCAGAACGATCAGTTGCAGTTAAAATTAGTAAATTTAAGTATATTGCATTCTTGTCAACTTAAATTATGGTACCTGTTGCTGTAAAATTTACCAAGTTTTCAAAATAGAGCAAAAATATTTTCCAGAATATTTTAAATTTGTATTTGCATTATTCATTAACGGCAGTTTTCAGTAGCGTAATTCTATTAGCTGTTTTAATTTTAGAACTTAAATGGCATTTGAAAGTCCAATTCAACATTTAAAAATTTAGTAAAACGAATTTTACTAACTTGTACAGAAGCAAGAACATAAGAAAATAATTTACTGTCAACCTACTCCAACATTATATTGGTAATAACATAATGATGAAGGAAAATTAAAAATTTTTGTATTAAACAGCCTTTTAAATTGTTAATTTAAGATGAATAGCAAACACGGAAAAGTAAATACTAAACTTACTCGTTAACATAATAATTTGCTGAAAACAAGCAGAGACCTCTATCAGCTACACCTATAATTAAAAAGTTTGTACTTTGAATTAAACATCCAAGTATGGGTAGACCATCCAAACATCTCCAACCAGTTTCACCAACTAGGGCTGAAAACCATTGCATATCTATTGTTACATATATCCATGCATCATTAGTTGTTACTTCATCTATAAAAGCGTACGCAAGATGTAGATAACATTGCTTGATTGCCAGGCCTACTTATTAAGATTGTGAATAGTTGTTTCCATGTTGTACATCATATCTTTTAAGTACCCCGTCTTACCTCAGAAATCTCTTATTTTACATGATTAGAAAAATGCAACTAAGGATACTGATGGTAAGCCATATTTTTTAATTTAATAGTACCAATTAAAATGTAAAATCTCTACAAAACCATAAAACTGTTGAAAATGAAACCCTTGCAGTTCCTCGTAATAAAAAATGATGTTATAGATCTGTTTATAGAGATCTGATATTCAGTTTTGATTAAATTTTGTATATTATAATAAATTATCATCTGATAACCTTAACTGTTGCCATTTTAATTTTAATTGAGTACAGCCATTGCAGCTGTGGGGGCGGCAAAAAACAGAACTGATATTAGGATCTAGTAATTTCTAATCTTCATATTGGTAACACTTTTTGACATCTATTAAACTGACATTAAGTTGTTAACCTTATTTAGATAAAATTACAGGACACATCAGTGGTTTAAATTTAAGTAATTATGCTAAAATATTGAACTATGAAGAGAAAGTTTACAGATTCCTGTAATCGCTACTGATTTTTTGACAGATAACATAACCAAACTTTATATAAATGACATTAATTTCACTTCATGCATTACCAAATTAGTGAAATTAATTGTGATAACAGTGCCTTCCATGGCCTACCACGACCGCAAAGCTACAATGGCTCTGCTGTATATTTAAAATTCTGTGTGTCCTGATACCATGGTAACACCAGTCAAAAAAATTGTAAGTAAATAAAATGTATCAACTGTTGCATTTTTCTAATTTCTAATCATGATAATGATGATGATGATGTGTGTATATTACTGAAAATAATAGATTACTATATGATTGAAAGGGGAATGAAAAATTCTGCCTATCCATAACTTAAAAAATATCTTTAGCAATACTTTAAATAATTTGAATTTCTTCAATTTCATGCCACTATGCTCTACAATACAGATTGCGATGATAGTTGGAATAATAATAAAATATTGCTTTGGGTAGTAATTCATGTATTTCCTACGAAACAAACTTTATTATTTACAATTTAATATGAATGAGGTAACTGTTGGCAGCAATATATTCAGACATTTATTTTAACATTGGATTATATCAAGTTCAGCATGTCTTCTTTTTATTTGTGTTGGATTTATAATAAATTTACAACATATCTGTGTTTCAAAAGCAAATTGTTCAGGTTACCTCTATATATTCTTCATACTTTTAAAATTAGCCATTTGTTTTATGTTTTAGCCTCCAATTCAAATATCCATATTTCTTGATTACATCTAATATAGCATAACACGATACCAACTTCTTTCCAGTAGGCGTAGTATTGGATTGACTTTGATTCTGAGAAGTATTGTTCTGTCTGAATTGCATTACCTAGTACAGGTTGAAAAGTTAAAAAAATTTCACCAATTTCTTATTTTTCATCATAACGTTTACAAAAACAGCTTCACTCTCACCAACCGCACACCCCACTCATGGTCAGGCTGCTCCATGTGCTAAATTTGTCAACATATTCATAATTGATGCAAACGTACCAACTTCAAATTCTCAATATCTTCTCTGTGGTTTTTCGCACCCCCCTCTATTGACTTCTTGCTTTAAGCACTTTAATTTCAGACAACTTACGGAAACATTTGTTATAATAGTTATATAAGTTAATTCAAATATTGATCTTACAAGTGGAATGAAAAAATAGAAATACAAATGTCTGAACATATAGCTGCCAGTCTACCATGAAAGAAAGTATTCAGGGAGGGGGGGGAATGTCAACGCGAAAATAGGGTCGCCCATATTCGTTTTATTAATTAATTGAGACCAAACAAATTCTACATGATTAATATACCTAAAAATAGTATATTAAAGGATATAAACAAATACATTCAATTAGTTCCACTGAAACAATTACAGAGTTCTTATTTTAAATGGAACACACTCTATTAATCTGAAATTTATTAAGTATTTTATTCTAAGAATAGTGGTATCACATATTTAGGGCCTTAACTCAAATATGAAATTTAAAAACGTCAACCCCTGTTGAATTTTAGTTTATACTAATTGCAAATCTGCAATAAACAATTATTCCATAGAGAGTTACATCATCCTTCCCTTAAGAATGTACCAGGTATGTAAATATGAAACAGGAATTTTTTTCTAGAAAATACACGTTTATTGTATGAAAATGAAACAAAATATTTTATTCGAAGTATTGCCCATTGCTAGCTATACATTTTTTCCATCTCTCTGGCAATTTGTGGATGCCACGCCAAAAAAACTGTTGCTCTTTTGAGGCAAACCAATGATCGAGCCGTCTTCGTAGGAAGTGAAGCGCTGCTCACCAAGTGTGTGTCCCAACAATGCAAATAAGTTGTAATCGGACGAAGCCAAGTCTGGTGAATAAGTCGCATGCGAAAGTATTTTCCAACTAAACGCCTCAATCGTTTCCTTGACCGGTTTTGCTGTGTGGGATGGTGCATTATCATGAAGCAAAATCACTTTGTGTTGCCTTTTTTGATATTCTGGTCGTTTCCACGCAAAGCTTGATTTAAATCGATCATTTGTTGTCGGTAGCGTTCAGTATTAACGGTTTCGCCAGGTTCTAGCAGCTCATAATAGATCACACCCTTCTGATCCCACCAAACACAGAGCATTGTCTTCCGTCCATAGCAATTTGGCCTTGTAGTCGATGTCGATGGTTCGCCTGAAGTTACCCATGATCTTTTACGCTTAGAATTCTCGAAATATATCCACTTTTCATCGCCAGTCACAATTCAATGGAGAAATGACTTTTGTACCTGACAAGCAGCATTTTGCAAGTGGTTTTTCGGTTTTCCTGCTGTCTTTCATTAAGTTCATGTGGAACCCATTTTCCCATCTTCTGGATCTTTACCATGACTTTCAAACGTATGGAGATGGCTTCTCGTGTCACATTTAGTTGATCCGCGAGTTGTTCTTGCGTTTGAGCGTCATCCTCATCCACCAGTGCTTGCAATTCGCTCTCTTCAAACTTTTTCTGTGTTCTCCCACGTTCTTCGTTTCTCACGTCATAATCGCCACTTTTGAATTTTTTAAACCACTCAAAGCACTGTGATTTACCAAGAGCATACTCACCATAAGCTTCTACAAGCATTGGGTGCGATTCTGCAGCAGTTTTCTTCAAATGGTAACAGAAAATCAATGCTGTCTGCAAATCGTAGTTTCCAGGCACAATATTCGACATGTGCAATGCTATTAAAAACTATGCAGTTATATGAAACATGTATTGTTGTGAATTGAAAATCTTTGTCAGATGTCAAAAGAAGAAAATGGGGCCAATGACGCGGTTTGACGATAACTACATTGACAGCTAGGGTCATCTATGGGCAAATTCCGATTTCATATTTACATACCTGGTATATGTTAGAATACCATACCTGGAATTCAAAATCTAGTAAAATAAAATGATAATATTTGGATTGTTCCTCTTAAAATAAGAACGTTGAGATCATTTCCAGCAAAATAAAAAATATAAAATTAACATTTATTCTCAACCGTAGGTATCTTTAGGAATGTATTAATCATTTATGACTTCATTTGTTTCAGTTAATAAATGAATATTATAATGATTTGTAAAAGAGTACAAAGGGTTTTTGAATGTGTAACTGGTAGGGATCAGTATGATGTATTAGCAGATAAACTAATTGCATCACGGTACACTCTATGTGCGGCAGGATTATCAATACCGACCTAACTATCTCAGCCTAAGCTGTTAGATCTACACATGTATCCAGTAATACTACACATTAAATTACTTCTTGAGTTTTCAATATTTTTATAATTAAATATGTAACTGAATATGAACAGCAATAGAAATTACTTTAACTTCTCATCATTGGTTTACAAATTTAACCTTTTTTCAGACAATTGAACTGTTTAAACCCAATATCTTATAAACATAAGCAACACAGTTATGTTAGCATTTGTTTATTTACCAGTGAGTCCATTGATTTTATGTAATAACAAGTGAATGCTCTAATACACACGTGAAAAAGAGAAGTGGATTGTTGAACGTGTATCTTATATGTCCCTCTTTTTTTTGTTCAAGTCCTGCAATAACGACTAGTTGTCAAATATGTAATTAGAGGTTTAGATGTGGACCTTCAAATTTAGTTGAAAATATTTTCATGTTATTATACTATGACATACACATAAGATGTTAACGGCAATGATCTGTTACATAACTAAAGAATTACATCAATTTATTGCACCTGTATATTAGGTTATTCTCTCGCTTAAGTCATTGTTGCTACATAAAGTTATGAACTCTTGGTACGTCCCATTATAGCTAGTGGAAATGATTACCTCAATTATACCATGTGACATTTCAGTACTTAATAACTAGAATCATAACAGTTAAGCAAAAATATTAATTTCATGTATAATTCAAAATTTGCTACTAGAAAGTAGATACTGTATAGCACTGTTTGAACAATAATTGCAGTGGCAATAAGTGATAACTCTTGTCATTTTGTAAATAAGTAATAACTGAAGGTATCGTAGTGTCAATCATATTATATGATGTAAGAACCAGCTACATTTTCTATCATTATCATTATTTATACTAATGATAGTTCATTTTTAAAGTCACACAAATCTATACCTATGGATTCAGCAGTTTAATCGACTAGCAAAGCTTTCTTTTATTTAGGTATGGTAACTCATTTCTGCAGAGCTTTAGTTTCCTTGGTGCATTGTAAAACTACAAGTGTAAATTCCGGCAATGTTATGGAAAAAAATTTAGGTGAGAAGTTAAAATAATATAATGTGCATATAGCTCTTAGCAGATTTGGAAAATAAATAAAAATTATGTAAATTGTGTTGTTCTGCAACAAAGTTCTTCAGATAGTGCAATAAAACATGTTCAGACATCCTAGACATAAATATGTATCTTTAAATGGTAGATTAACAATTTTATAAATTAAACTGATTTTTGATTAAACAAGCGAATTTACTTGCCACTCCCTAATTCTGTATTGGTTCTCTTATAAGATTATTCTAAATATAGATCCCCATTATTTGAATATATTTTCTGAACCTTAATATTCCAATAGCATATATTATTTTTTATTTCTTGAAAAGGAAAACACCCTACTTATGGTACAAGCAATTATATATCTTTAGGTAGCATTTGATAATGATTTTACAGTAATGTGGGTAACATTTTTGTAGGCAAAATAGTGTGTTTAAACTTTGTTGAAAAGTATGAGTTGGAAATAAACCAAAAATATAAAGTAACTTCAGTCTTCCACAAATTGTTGCTAGGAAAAAAATTATAAACTTTGGTACGTTTTAGGGGGGTTTTGGATGGCTGGCAGATTTTTGTTATAACTGTGTTTTATTATAACAAATCTGTCGGTACAAGACACCCTAGTAAGTCTAGAAAAATCAGTGAAAATATTTTATTTTACTAACATTGAAGAATCACTTCGTTTCAATATAAAAACTTTGAAAGCTCCTCATGTTTATACTTTAAAAATAGTAATATGGATTATGGAGACACCAAACAGCTACAGAAAACCAATTCATTATTGGTTCTGAGGTCTATTTATGATATTTTGAAATTTTGGAAGTTGTCAAAAAATATTTGTTAGAAAACTAAGGTTGCTTACAATCTAGAATATTTAAAGTCCGTTTATTTTTTGCATAATTTTGTACTATTTGTACACTGTATACAGGGTGTCTGAAATCTAGTGAACATTCTGTGCAAAAGTGCTCTAGTATCTACTTAATAAAATTCTCAATAAAAAGTATATGCCGCAAACCCCCCTCTTATCCGACACCACTGGAATTGGACGGGTGCCGGATAACTGAATTTTTCAGATATCTGTCTCTTTAAATTACCATTAGCACCTTACAAAACTCGTTAAACTCTATATATGCATCAGCATTATCATTAGTATTCTGAGTATAGGAAACATGAAGGAAATATAGAAATAAAAGTATAATTTAAGTAAAGAACAGGTTTTATTAACCTAATAAAATATGAAAATTAAACGTGTGAACGACTTACTAGGAGTCACCGCTGCTGGCACCCGGCAGCTGGTGATAAAACCACCATTCGGCGTCAACTTTGAACCAGCGCTTGCCCGGAATTTTGATTTTTTTATTTTTATTGTTCATATTTAATTTATCTTGGTGCCAGTTGCTTGAGAATTCCGGTTGTTTAATTATATTTGCAGACCTACCCATTGTTATAAGGCCCCAAATTTGAAGCTGAATATATCAAAGTAATAGGTATATGCCACAGCAAATTGACAATATATCTTTTAAATTTAGTTGAATTCTTGACTAGAAATAGTTCGGGTATTAGCACCACATTTTGACAAGTTGGCAGCAATAGAATTTAGCAATTCTATCTTTTTTTTTATAAATTTAACGTTATCTACAAAACAATAAATTTAGATATTTACTCTCCTTAACTCTGTTAATGTATTATCACTTTGTGTTAAAATGAGCAGCTACTAATATAGATAGATAAAGTACAAGGTGTTCTTTGCTTTTAATAAACTTGTTGTCTATTACTTAATGCATTAACTTTACTGGTTTTCGTAATAATTTGTTTCTTAAAGACTTATGCAGAGCTCTTTTACAAAACTAATATGTAAAAATGTATTTCCAACTGTGGTGGACATTTAATTTGCAATGGCATATACATGTACTATTTAAAGACGCTTCCTGGTTGCACTGTTTGAATTGAACAGTTGAATTTATTAATGTTCCATACTTTGTATTATTTGGTATTGGGTCTCAAATAGTTTTGTTTATTCAGATTTTATTAAGTATGCGATGCTCCATCATGCTCTGCAGAATATGTTTATAAGTTTTAAATACAGGTGCAAATAAACCAGAGCATTCTGAGAAAACAAATGGAGCTGGAAAGGAATTCCAGTAATCAAAATATTACTCAATTTAATAATACCATTTTGTGAAAAATAATTAAGCAAGGTTTTGCTCTGATAATTCATAGTTTTTTACTGCAAAGATTTAATGTTGCTTTTAATTTTTTTAAAGAGTAGCAAGACTACGGAAAATTATATTTTACTATTGATTAAAACAGTTTATATAAACTAAAAAATATAATGCAAAACGTTTACCTTTATTGGAAGTTCTTGTTGCATAATTATTAGAAATATTGCAAAAGTACCCGACCAAAAAAATAAGTAGTAAAAGTTTAAAATTGATACATTTATTATCAAACTAGTTTATATACCAATTTGGCCAACATTTACGTTTTTTCCCCTAAAAGTACAAATAAATAGCTTTAATAATAGAAAATGGTTAGTTATTTATAAGAGAAGTTATAATTTATTTTATACGCTTGTTTAAGAAGATGTTTGAAAATGAGTAATGACTGCTTTTATCTATTATTTTTTGTAAAAAAAATATATTCAGAAGTAGGGTTTGAGACACTAGAGGGTTTGCACTCTTATAGGTTAGAGTTGCTATGCTATTCATTAAAGCAAAGGAAATGTGAGCAAAAACTGCCAGGTTCGTGTTTAGCATGGTATTTAAAAATTAAAACATATTCTGTTTTGTGATTTTAGAAATAATGGAAAATAAACATAGCATGTTAAATGTTCCAACAAAATTATAATTAAACAAAGCTAAAGGTCAGAATAGTTTACTTTTCAATTATTATGTCAATTTTTTTGGTTTCTATGGTTTAAGTAACCACAATTTTAACCAATAAATCTAAAATCTTAGATTTCTATACACTCCAAATCGATATTTTTAATTTTAGAAAATTAATTAAAAGCAATTTTCGCAATCAAACCCATTTTCAGAATATTTAGTAAATACAGGATGTTGTATTCGAAAAAGCAAAATGGATATCAATACTGGTTTCTTCTGGAAGCGCCAGGTGGCGTCTGGTGGAGATACTTGGAGAAAATTACGTTAGATGTCAGTTCTAGAATGCACTTGTTTCTAGCTTGTTAATGCTAATTTATGTCACGTTAAGTAGGAAGTATATAAAATTAGTGAATTTGCTTCTTAACCAAATTAACAGAAATGTTCATTGAATATCTAACTGGAATCATGTAAAAATAAACGGACTACAACTTCAAAATTATTTTTATATTATAATGCGGAATGATATTAAGGCTAGGTGGAACCCTATTTAGCGAGCAAGTAAAACTGCTGTTTTTTTCTTCAGAAAAAGGATGTAAACAACAAGTGACTACTAATGCACGATCACTATCAGTTGTATTTGTCATAAACAAAAAATTAAAGTTTAACTAGTAGGGATTTAGTTAGTATATAGAGTAATTTTGGGCGCATAGTGTCCAGAATTAACCTGTATACAATCTAGGGTATGGCAGAATTATAAAACAAAATATCAGTACTACAACCTTTTTTATTGGTTTTAAAAATGACAAATAGAACTGATAATGATAGTATATTAGGCCTGTATGACACGACACAAAATTTTGCACAAATGTTTGTTCAAAGTTTTCTTCAAAATTTTGTACAGAATTCTGCAAAACATGTATTACACGGAACAGAAATTTATACAAAATTCTGTCTGTGAGCATGCGCAAATAGGTGCAAATTACTTTACCATCTGAGAGAAAAATGTCAAAATAATTATGTTACTGTAGATAATATAGAAATTTATCAAGGTTTAATAATAATTGTTTACTTTTGTGTACATACCTGCAATGTTGTTTATCTTTTTGTGGCTTGTATTATTTTTGCGTTTTTGGGAAGGTTTTTTTTTTGTTTATAAGTTATATTGAGTTTGTTTAGAATGGCTAGGGTTAGAAAAATTTAGGTGGTACACGTGGTAAAACATTTACATCTTTGCCCTCTGTGATCATTGATGAACACTAGAAAGTGCTCATTTGCGCATCGTCTTGACGTTGTTTCTGAACAAAATTCTATAGAATTTAGAGCACGAGCTACAGAATTTTGTTCAAAATTTTGCTGTATGACACGGCACAGAATTTTGTAAGAACACTTTGAACAAAATATTGTACAAAATTCTGTGCCATGTCATACAGGCCTTAGTAGTCATTTGTTGTTTTCATCTTTTTGCTGAAGAAAAAATAGTGATACTAGTTGCTCGCTAAACAGAGTGGATAGCACATAGTTTTAAAGGGATAAAGTTCTCTTATGAAACATTTTGGAACATTTGTGTTTTTAACAAACTTTTTTGCCCAAAATGATAAAAAGAAGTATGAAAATAAACTTTTTTTATGTTATCTACCAGAACCTCAATGAATTAGACTCGTCATCCCATTAAAATTGATTTTCTAAGATATTGAGAATTTGAGGTATATGAATAACATTTACCTTTCCTTTAATTTCTGTAAAAAAAATCAAACAAGATGCCAAAACAAATATTCTTTAAAAACTCACTATTACATTCCATATACAATATTAACTACCATGTTTAATAACTCAGTTTATTTTAAAACATGTCATCTTATTGTATTAACTGATAAGAACTTGTTCTATTGCATTATATGCGTTCTGGCAGAATATATATAAATTCTTGTACCAATAACTACTATTTTGTATGAAATTTTCTTACTTGTTGGCTACTATATGGATATTTGCGATCCCACCATCCCTACTTAGGGATGCTCAATTTATTTAAATTTAAAATAAATCATACCTGTTTAAATCTATGCTAGCCACTTGATGTGTAGATATATAGTCCACATGATCCTCACGCTACATACAGTATGAAAGTTGCTTCTATTTGTAGGGTTACATAAGTATACATGTGAACATGGCGCATTTAATAGTTCATATCAAATTCAATTTGACCTAAAATAGGCGTGTTTCAATATATCAATCGATATCAAATACGTTTTACCCATTCGAAAAGAGTGAAACGATGCAAGAGAGCTAAACCTCAAACTGCCAACCGTTAGTGTTACGAATTTTCTGCAACTAGTAACTTGTAGACGTGATACTTTGTGATTTTATGAGATACATTAATATATGCAACATACTAGAAATTATGTCAAAATAATCCATACCATGAAAGCTTTCTTTAAGTAATGTAATCTTAAGTTTCGTCTTAAAGGAATTGATTTCATTAAAAATAAAATTTTGATTTTCTTTTACTGTAAAATTATAACTCTTATATTGTTTTCTTGGTGCACCTAATTTGAATTTTGATGGACAGCGCTTGTCTGATCTAATAATAAGACTAAACATTGAAGTACAAATTTATATTGACACGTAATAAAAATCATTGGTGTGAAGTAAGGTTCTGGTGCTTTAGAAATGATTCCATAATTTTATAATTTATTTATATTTTATCGTACTTGCATTTTGGTACCTTATGTAATTCCATGACCAGTCTCTTATTAAAAGTTTGTAATAATATTTATAAGGTAACTGCAGCCAATATGGCCATGCTAAGGTTGTAAATTTTTTATAATAACGACTGTGGTAGGTTTTGCAAATACGAAGTAGCTACAGCATACAATGCACCTTTGGGCGTATGTAACTAGAAAAAAAAACTTTATTTTTTTACTCAAAACATTTTTTATTTGCCAATAAAACAACACAATTGGCCATATTGCCAATCGTATGTTGGCAATATGGCCATACGTAATAATGACTATGCTAATGACATTTTATTCACAATCTGGGCACAAAAACAACTGAATCTTATCTTTTTTGGTAAGCCCAATGCATTTTTCATGCACATAAGCCCGGCATTTACTGCAGAGTCTCATATCAATTTGCTTATCTTCCCGACACAGCTTGCAAAACTAAGATTCTTTTGCAATTTTAGTTTTTTGTCCCGCTGCTTAGCCCTTTTGTTGGTATTTCCTGCAGCCTCTCCTCCAAAAAAAGATCTTTTGTAATAACTTGGGCTTTGCTATTTATAGCAGGTTTTCTAAGCTTTTTAGCAGCGGTTACTGCTTTATCTTAAGTCTATTACATATCAGTAAAGGATATGTTGGATCGGAAGTAGCTTCTTCTTCGGAATTACGATCATTGCTAGTTTCATCGTGTAAACTGAAACTGGAATCTTCATCGCTACTGCTGTCATCTGAGGTGTCGCTTAGTCGATCCTTTTGTAAACCTGATGTGGATGGACCAGCTGGTGAGGGTATTTCTTCTCGAGATGTTGAAGGCATTCCTACATTATTTTCCTGCTGGTGCTCGTGTTCTCGTCCCTGGTCTTGATTTGTAATGCTACTTGGCGCAAATGCCATCTCTGGAATTGCTTCGCGGTTGAGGGGATAAATTCCTGTAGCCCTGAAGCCCGCTTTTATATTTGAGGGTGTCGTCGTTTTATCCCACAGTTGAAAAGATGCCTCCAAAGCGCAACTTGTTTGTTGAACGCTCTTCTGGATACTAATAAAAAAAATATTTGACCACTTCATCGTCCCAGTAATATTCATACGCTCGAAAAACACCCTTGTCCATAGGCTGCAGCTCGTGCATGGCATTACTCGGTAAACAATACAGCTTTATATTAAATCTCCCAGCTGTTTCTAAAATACCATAGTCCAAGTGACACTTGGCACCATCAAAAATGACAAGACATGGACCAGGTACCTTAAACTTCGCAAAGTGCTCAATGCATCGGGAAAATGCGGTGTGGGTCATACTGCCTTTTTCCGTCATAAATAGCAAAGTACCTGGCGGCATTGAATCAACCCATTCTGCCTTCATGCGCTTCCCCTTAAATAAAATCATCGGAGGTATAGCCGTTCCAATTCCGTTACCACAGGTCACAATTGATACGTTTTGGCCATGCTCATTGGCAACTACATGCACTCTTTGGGCGCCTTTCTTTGCTAGCACCTTTTGTTGATGGTGAAGGCATAATCTGCAACCTTTCTCATCGATGTTGTAGATTCTCTCAGGTTTGTCTATGATGTTCATTGTCCTCATTATGTTTTCTAGTTTAGTGAAATGGTCATTCACGATGAATTTATTCAGTTTTTGGGCCCTGGCCGGGTTTAAATTTTGCGCTTTCCTAGGCCGGATTTGAGTGTTCCTTTGCATGAAACGGTTAAGCCATTTCTTTTTCTTCTCTAAAAGGGTTTGGTATATTATTAGCCTTGGTAAACCTATACACATATTGACGTAGTACCGCGGAAGTTAGCGGGTAACCTGCGTCGGCTAGACGAAGATTTTCTGGCTTAATTCCACTTCTTGGTCTTCCGTTAAGACGGTTTTGCGACCTAAGGCCGACTTGTGGTCCTTCTTTTCTTCCAAATAACGTCTGAGAGTTCTTCTTGGTACCTCATAATTTAAACTTGCTCTATTTACTGGCATTCCTGCAGTTACAGCTTCAACAGCTCTGGTTATAGCTTCATCGGTCCATTGACCTGTTAACGCTGTTTCTAATTAAGTAAACGTGTTTTCATATCCCTGCAACTTACCTTACATGTATATGGTGTCATCTAGTTGATGAAAAAAGAAATTACTGAGATACGAGGAACTGGCCGTATTGGCTGCAGTTACCTTATATTTTCCTCATACAAATAGTATGTTAATAAATTACAAATTTCATAAATTTCTTTTCTAAAATATTGCAATATTTGCCCTCTAAGCCTAGCACACACACAGTTTGGATTGTGCATATTATAATAAAATTGCAACAGAAACCAAATTTATTTACAAAATGGTAGTCTCGGATTTTGGTACTTACAGTAACTTCATATTTGTATACAGTTTAAGGGAAGTTTGCTATGAATTGTGAAAGGTTGACGGATTAGTATAATTTTATACGAGCCCTGTCCCATAAGTGTTGGCCCAGTTGCATAAAATCATTGAAATGACTTATTTAAGCAAAAAATCAAAACACCTACTAATTTATTTTCACTGAATTATAACTTAATGCCTTAAATAAAGGAAATCACTGATCCACACTAACTATAATATAAGAACCAAACAAAAAAATTGTGATTAATCACTTTTTGATGATTATGCTTTTATACAACTAATACTTGGTTCCTACAGTTACCACTGTGTAACGTCCCCCTTTTTTGCTATAACTGCGTTTATCCGACGGGGCATGGTTTCCACCAACTTCTGACATTCAGCTACTGTAAAATTATTCCAGATATTTTGCAGGCGAGAGCGCAACTCTGATACAGTCCTTGCAGGTTGCACACGAAGTTTTTTTTTCATGATGTGCCATGTCTCTATAGGGGACAGATCTGGGCTGCTAGAAACCCATTTTAATAGTGAAATTTCTCATTCCAAAAACCAACTTTTCACTTTTTTGGCCGTATGACAGGCTGCGCCGTCCTGCAGGAAAATAAGTTCGATTCCAGCTCGCCTGGCTTCATCAAATTTAGGTCTTAGTTTATCTTCCAGAATGTCAATATACTTTGCAGCGTTTACAATCCCTTCTACAAAGTGTAGTTTACCTACTCCACTGGACGACATCGACCCCCAAACCATTACGGAAGCAGGGAACTTAACTTTTCTTTTCAAACAATCAGAATGAAAAGCCTCTTCTTTGGATCGTATAACCCTCTCCGACTATCACCTGTACAAACTTCAAAACGTGACTCATCACTCCAATGTACTGAGGCCCATTGGACTGGGGTCCAACTAATGTGATGTTTTGCCCACCGTAACCTATCCCTTTTTTGTTTTTTAGTAAGCAGAGGTTTCTCTTTTGCCTGAAAATTGATGTGATATGGTTCTACAGAAACAAAAATGCAATTAGATTTACCTTGCAGGTCCTGTAGCCCATTTTTATTGCTGTTCGGTTGCAAGTGGACTTTGAAAATTGTTTTGCTGTTGCTTCACTCCACAAAATACTTAATTCATTATAATTGGAACGCCGGTTTTGTTGTATAATTCGACGTAAATCTCTTCGGTTAGTATCAGTAACGCCAGATTTTCTTCCAGGAATAGGCTTTTGTGCAACAGATTTGGTTGTTTTAAATAACTTAATGATGTTGCGAATTGTATATCTTGACAAACTGACAAGTTTTCCAATTTCAGACGCCGATTTTCCCGATTGTGACAAGGAAACGATTATTTTACGTATCTTCAGTAACAGGCTTACCTCGCACCTTTGTAACAATAAATCTCGAGCAAATTCACTTTATTAATGTTCTAACGACACTAATAACAACTGCAAGTTGTCAAATACTTGCATCTGTTTCGTAACCCGAAGATAGCATGATTATGATTTGTGCGTTAAATTACACCAAGTATACTTACGTCTTTTTAAATATCCAGCGAGTTAGTCTAAAAATTGCTACAAATGTTGCAATTTGTATAAGAGATATGACAGTAAGTATAAACGTAAAAAATCATAATGCGATTGGATGCAGCTTCTCCAGTTGAGCTCAAATATAAGAAATGCATTTTTTTATGACTGGGCCAACACTTATGGGACAGGGCTCGTATATGTAATTTTAAATTGTTACACATCCATAACTTGGGACTTTTTTGTGTACATAAGGCTATAGTGCGTTTCAGAGTCGCCGTACAATGAGGAATTTCTCTTTGTAAACTAATGTGATTTTCAAAATGAATCGTACACATGGATTTTACGTAATTTATTTTCTCAGTTATATAATAGTGCTTGGATATTATATCAAGCTTGTAATTGTTTTGTTTTTTTTTTACTCTTATAAATATGTAAATAATAAACAATTAATTGCACTTAGCAAAAATTGTACTCTCAGGTTTAATAAAATATAAATGTTTTAGAACCACTGAACCTGGTATTTAACAACACGTCAACACGCTTCTTTTAGGCGTTACAATAGCATTACCATACTTCAAACCTTTGTGTGAAAGGGATTAAATTTTATGTCTTAAAGGTACCGCACAAATAAGTTTGACAACCTTGTATTTGTATCTTTTCCATACTGCACGGCGACTCTGAAACGCTCTATAGTATGATCAGACATGTGAGCATGCGCAAACAGGTAAAAATTACATTGACATATATGAAAAAACTGTCAAAATAATCATGGAACTGTAGATAACGCGGAATTCTATCAATATTTCGTAATATCAGGTTGATGCATAAGTTACTAGCGCTTTTATTTATTTTTTTACATGAACTGCAATGAGAGAGAAAGTGCGGATAGCTTCGGCTTGGCGGCGTAAACACAGGGTAAAACATATACCTCTGCCCTCTGTGATTGCTTGCTTTTAAAGAGCGAGATCTAGGACGCGGTTTTCCAAGCATCTCTATGCACTTAGGCCACATTTGGCCCATTGTACACCCTAACTAAGAATTTTGCCTATCTGGGATAATTCCAACTCCAGTAGTGATTTTTAACGTGTCACACATCGCAATGGCACGGGACCTACGGCTTTACTTCTTATCCGACAGAAGGCGCATTTTCAGATTTTTCCCCGCTAGAAAAATCTCGCCTTGGGCAGGTTCGATCCCGCGTCCCTCGGATCCAAAGGCAAATGCGCTAACCACTAGACCACCGAGGCCGGCCGCCCTCTGTGATTACTGATGAACATTAATAATTGTTCGTTTGCGCATCGTTACGGCGCACATCTAATGAATTTTTGCATATTTAAAGCATGAACCTAAAAGTTATCAGAAGTTAATTAATATGTCTTTTAGTAAAGACTTTTCCAGGCAGTGTGGGGAGCATCACCTGTCTTAAATTTAGCTAAACGATATTTTTCCAATAAATGGTACAGAAGGGCATAGTAAAAACTACAAAAATGAAAGTTATTTTTTTCAATTAAAATTAATGGCTCGAACCTACAAGTTAGTATTGTAAGAATAATTTTAAAAATGATTAGTTTTATTGGCAATTCTCGTTTTTACTAAGTAGATAGTCTTGCTTCACACCACTTCAATACTGCTTAATCGGTAGTAACAAGGAAGCTAGAGATTAGTTTGCACTTAAGAGTTACACAATGATACTTTTTTTGTGCCCAAACTTCCTCCCTACCTTACTGGCATGGGGTGGGCCTGGAGTATCCAGCATCGGCCTTCGAGTCAGCTCCAAGTCAGATGATGATGATGATGTGTATAAAAGCTGTGGTCATAATCTAAAAGTTATCAAAACAAACTAATATGGCTTTTATCGAAGAGCTTCAGAGAGCAACTTGTCTCAAATTTAACTGCATAATTTACTTACAACTAAAACTCAAATAAAAGACAGTTTTGGTATTTTTAAGAATTATTTATATTATAATTTTAAATACAAAATGTTACAGAAAACCAACAGTAGAGAACTTTGAAATTAGAAGTTGTTTATTTCAATTTAAATAAATACCTCAAATTTTAACGCTACTTACACGGTACTAACAAGGAAGCTAAAGAAATTAGTTTGCACTTATAGTTACACATCCATTTATTTTGTAAAGGTGTATAAAAGCTGTGCCCATAACCTAAAAGTTGTCAGGACAAATTAATATGGCTTTTACCAAAAAGCTTCAGAGAGCAACTTGTCTCAAATTTAACTGCATAATTTACGAGGGCTGATTGATAACCAAGGTCTCCAACAGCGCCCTGATGCGAGTAGTGTGGATAGAAACAAGTTCTAGCCTGCATTCGGTAGCTTCGAGTGTCTAGTCTAAACGTGCAAAGTTTCAGTTTCCTGTGTCGCGCCGTAGTGTAATAGTGTCATTTATCATGAGCTCCACTTCTGAGTTGCGTACCAAGCAACGATCAGTGATAGAATTTATAACGTTGGAAGGTTGCGCGCCCAGGAAATTCACACGCGTTTGAAGCTGTTTATGGCAATGTTTGTATGGATGTGAAGAATGTTCGACGTGCAAAAATCTGCAATAGGGGCGACATGAAGGTGTTTGATGATCAGGACAGGTGTTTGATGAAAAAAGATGAGGACGACCAATTTCAGTGACACATAAGGAGAATCAAAAACGAGTGGATGCGCTTATTCAAGGAAATCGCCGAATTAAGCAAAGAGAAATTGCTCTGCAACTGCGCATTAGTCAAGAAAGAGTGCAGCACATTATCCAGACATTGAATTACAGAAAAAACTGCGCCAGGCGGGTCCCGCGACAATTGACGGATATTATGAAAGACCAGAGAAAAAAAAAACATTTGTCAAGAACTCCTTGACCGAATACTCAAAGAGTTGCCTAGGAAAGCTCTCGTAATGTTGACCACAATATTCAATAGCATGCTAAGATTAGCCTACTTCCCAATGACCTGGAAATTTGCCCAAATCATTCTAATTCCCAAACCAGGCAAACCGCCAAATAGTGTTACATCTTATCGGCCTATAGAGAGACTGTTGCTAAAAAGACTTAACAAAGACGTTAACCTGGACGAAATAATACCCTCACATCAGTTTGGCTTCCGCGAACATCACTCCACCACTCAACAAAGCCATAGAATCGTTAACACCATTCTCACAAGTCTAGAAGAAAAGAAACTCTGTACAGCTGCCTTCCTGGATATACAACATGCGTTCGATCGGGTTTGGCATGAGGGTATCCTATACAAAATCAAGCGCAATCTTCCAACCCCTTATTACATTTTACTTAAATCCTACCTAAGCGATCGATACTTCCAAACTAAATGTAACCTCGAGACTTCCTCATACCATCCAATTAAATCAGGTGTACCCCAAGGAAGTGTTATGGGACCCCTTCTCTATCTCATCTTCACGGCCGACATCCCCATCACAAATGACACCACCATCGCCACATTTGCTGACGACACAGCAATAGTCGCTGTAGATAAAGACCCACAAACTGCTACCGAAAAGTTGCAAACTCACCTTAACCAACTTCAAGACTGGCTTCACACCTGGCGAGTGCAAGTCAATCAAGCCAAATCAGCCCAAATCACCTTTACATATAAACAAACGGACTGCCCACCAGTATCAATTAACAGTACTCAATTGCCAGTTACAAACCAAGTAAAATACCTAGGATTGACAATGGATAGAAGACTAACCTGGAAGCAACACATAACAGCAAAAAAAAAACTCAGATCAACCTAAAACTGAAGCAAATGCATTGGCTCCTTGGGCGCACATCGAAACTTGCAACAAAAAAACAAATTATTATTATATAAATCTATATTAAAACCGATCTGGACATATGGAGTCCAGCTTTGGGGATGCGCGAAGTCCTCAAATACAAAAATACTGCAGAGTCCAATCGAAAATCCTAAGGATGATATTCGACGCTCCATGGTATGTCAGCAACAAAACTTTGCACGATGACTCAGGCATTCCATTAGTACAGGAAGAAATTGGCAGACTTACCACCAACTACTTAGACCAAATTGCAGGACACCCAAATGAACAAGTCAGCCAGCTGAGAGATCCACCCGAAATCAGAAGACAACTAAAACGAAGATGGCCAACCGACGTTAACTAAATAGCAAATTATAATAATCTGTGTTATTACTCACTGGAGTGCTGTCGCTGGACAGCTTCTCCTATCAATGTTTAGCACTTAGCTCCTTGGAGCAGCTTGTAAATTTGTACTATATATAATAAAAAACAAAAAAAGAACTCCTTAACCAGTATCGTCCCCACCGGCGACGAATCTTGGGTTCATCATTACGACCCTGAAACCAAGCGGCAGTCGATTAATTTGGTAAGAAACTGCGAAACTTACGAGCACTCAAGAAACGTATCCGTAGAGTAAGGCCGCAAAAGACCAGTTTCTGGTTGCACCACGACAACGCCAGACCACATTGCAGCCGCGAAACAACAATGACGAACTTTTGAAATTCATGGTAGTTTCTCACCCTCCATACAGCACCCTCAGACTTCTGGTTGTTTCCAAAGTTGAAAGGTCACCATTTTTCGTCGGATACCGAAGTTCAGGCTGCTGTGCGCTAGTGAATCAAGAGTAAACCAGAAACTTTCTTCATGCTCGGAATGAGGAAATGGATACAGCCTTTGGAAAAATGTTTGATACTAAATGGTAATTATATAGAAAAATAAAAATGTAGGTAGGTTTGAAGTACAATAAATTTACTTTATTTTGACACCGGTTTCATTATTTCCTCTTGTCTCAAATATATTTTATAGGATTGGAAGACCTTATGTGGCCCACTCACGATCACATTTGCACGCAAGTATGCATGAAAACATTAAGGAGCGCGTGCAAATGCGATTGTGAGTGGTTGAAAACTGATGGCATGTCAGGCCTCTGGCGCGGCATGAAACAGATCAGGTGCAGCTTGAAATTTGCATGACACATCGACTGGATGGCGGTAAAGCGTGCACGTGTGTAGACAAAACGCGCCACTCTTCATTTCATTTCTAGTACAGCCGTTGAAGAGACGTATAAAAATGGTAAATAAGCAAGTAGTAGAAGTTCTTAGAAATTTCATTAATTTGTACAGAGAACATGAGTGTCTGTGGAAAATAAAAAGCAAAAGTTACTGTGATAGACAGAAAAAAGAGGAGGCTTATAAAACATTACAAGTGATTTTAAAGGAAAGTAATGCGGAAGCAAGCCCTGATGTTAAAAGTTAAATTAATTCTTTAAGAAGCTGCTTTCGCAAAGAATTTAAGAAGGTAGTACCATCAAAAAAATCAGGTACAGGAGCAGACGAAGTAGATAAACCCAATCTATGGTATTTTGATTTATTAATGTTCCTCAAAGACCAAGAAGAAGTATTGGGAATGATGATCCTGAACTGATGTTTACTGAGGTAAAAGATCATTTCTATTTTCACAGAAATAAAAATGTTTATATTTTAATGAATTCAATAGGAGGGAGAAAATACTGAACGTGTAGAACCTCAGGAAAACCAAAGTGACGAAGAAGGCAGTATTGTAACTCCATCAACATCAATGTATTTGTTGAAATAACAGAAAACTATAGAGACAAACATAACAAATAATCTTAGCATTAATTGATGTCATTCGCAAAAGAAAACTTCTTTAATTCCCATGGTCTTGATGTGTAACACGATCGTGCTGCCAAGTAATTTGTCCTTCTTCATTAAAATATTTTAAGAACGTTTCCCGTATCTCTTTTGCATATTCGCTGGCATTGCGGTTATAGCCACGTTGTAAAGGAGCAAATTCTGTTTGGTCATTAGCATATTGCTTAGGATTATTACATTCATTTCCATTTACTGTACTTATATATGATTCTCCACATTTATATCTCAAAAAATTATGAAGCAAGTGAACAACAACTGCTTTTTCAACATTAGCCAATTGCTTATTAATTTCAGTATGAAAAATGCAAAACCTTGTATCAAGGATGCCAAAAGCATTTTCGACAACATTTCTTGCTCGAGAAAGTCGATAATTAAATATTTTCCTGGGATAAATTAGTTCTTTTAGGCTAAATGGATTCAAAAAATCAGGACGCAGTGAAAATGCTTCATCAATAAAAATAAATGGTAACTCTCTGCCACTAACATGGAGTTTAGAAGCGGCAGGAATATTCAAGCGGTTATTTAGTAATTTATTGTAGAAGTTGGTATTCTCTATGACACCGCCATCCGAAACACGACTGTTCGTTCCAACTTTAACCATAATAAATTCGTAATTAGCGTTCAGAATTGCTAACAGGACTATACTGAAAAAACCTTTATAATTGTGTAAATATGATCCACTTTTTGCTGGACGGGTAATCCTTATATGTTTGCCATCCATAGCACCTAAGCAATGAGGAAAATACCATTTCTCTAGAAAATTGGTAGCAATTCCTTTCCATTCAAATTGAGTTGATGGAAACTAGAAAATTGCAATATACACTCTTAACTTAAAATTTTCACTAACACAATACGTACTTACCTTCATGTATTTTCCACTCAATACCTTTAAAATAGCTTCACATGTTTCAGGAATAATTCGTCCAAGAGCTTGTGGTGATATTATTGATGAAAACTTTAAATCTTCATAACTTCTTCCAGTTGCAAGAAATCTTAAGGTAACCGATAATCTCTCATGAGCACTAATAGCATCTCTCATAATTGTGTTTTGTTTTTTAATTGAAGGCGTAACTAAAGATAACAACTCTGGGTATGTGTCCTCATCCATAAGTAAATAATTTCAATAATCATCTACTTCTACACGTAATTCGCTCAATAAATTTATAATGTGAATACTTCATTCTTCTTGTTAACCAAGATTTCACCCATTTCTATTACGCTTTTCTTATTACGGACTTTTTATTTTTAATCGCAACTGCAATAGCAGTAGCAATTAAATAAAAATCGTGTTGACTGAACGCCATTATTAAAACACTAGATCTGTTTAGCAAACGTCGAGTAACACTGAAGTAATGCTTGCGAGCTTGCGAGAATCGTGTATGGTGCGCTATCATTTCACATTTACATAAAGGCTTTGCATCTTCAGGCCTGCTCGCATGCAAATGTGAACGTGAGTGTCCCACATTAGTTATCAACCGACCCTCGTACTTACAACTAAAACTCAAATAAAAGACAGTTTTGGTATTTTTAAGTATTATTTATGTAATTTTAAATACGTTTACAAATGGTATATACTTGCATTCTAAGCCACAAAACATCTCTGTACATTTGAAACGGTTATAAAAATCATAAAGGCAAATGCTTTCAATATAACTCCACTTTCTTACACAGCTTACTTATTACCGTGATTTTGGCATGAAAAATATACTATAAATATATAACTTCTGTATTTTACAACCGGTAAATAGAATAACGGCTATTTAAAAAATAAAATACACTCGCATTCTAAAAAGCATTTGCTTTTAACAAAAAGAATCGAATCTACAACTATATACTGTTGAGTAAAGATAACTATTGCATTTTTGTGTGTACATTTATCCTGAGGAATTTTCAATCTACTATAGAGATTATAGTACTTACTCTGAATCGATCTTAAATTTTGACTGCCAAGGGGGAGCTCGAAAATGGTAACTGTAGAAGTATCCAGTGCTTTTGAATTTGTTTTTCTATTGACATGAAACTCGTGTACCTTAATCTCTATACTTTCTACAGAAATGAATGCGATGGTCGCGTTTATACCAAAATTATAAGACTCAAATATAAAATATATAAACAATAACAAAAATACTGAAGCATTTCACAAAGAAACCGTAGAATCACTAAATTGCAGGGCGTTTTAATTGTACCAGATACAACTCTAACATGATTGACATAAAGTAAATGGATTAAAAAAATTTATTCGTTCAAATATTTTTTCAATGAGCTCTATGTAAAACAGCTTTTTACAGAAAACAAATCATCCTAACCTCAAAATCAGCCTTTGAAATAATTTAAAGAATGGGTTTACCTATTAGAACACCCTGTACGTGTCTCTAAAAGTAAAGAATCAATTGAGATCCTGTAAGTCTCCACTTGATATAAATGTGACCACACGAAGTTTCACTTAGCAGAACTTGATAACAATTTTATTCTGTATAAAACTCTGACATGTATTTGTACCTTGCAAACAGCACTACTGTTCTTGAAAATATATTTACCATTTAATGGTTAACCATTATTTTGAGGGTTACATCTGTATATACATATTGACAAAATATGTTTCAACCATCTACAAAAAGTTTTACATACAATTGTATCATAATTACTGTATAATGGTATCTGTTACACTACGGTCTGAATGCTATCGCCATAGTGCAGTTACAGAGGTGCTAGCTACAAAAAGTGACCGCTATAAATGAGCTAATGTAGTGCAAAACGACAACTTGAAGGCCCAATCGTAGTACTAAGAGATAACGGTTTGTTTGGACTTAGCGATTCAAATTTGTTTTGTGCAAAACATACAGAAATCTTTTGTTCGGAATTTCATCACACTTACGTTCCCTAAATTACATATATTAGTTATTTTGTTTGCTTTATTCTAGCAAATATACAGTATGACCCAGAAAAAACACTCAAATTGTTATTTAAATTATTATCACACCTAGAGGCTCAATTGTTTGTTTATTCCATGTCTACAAACACAAAGCCTAAATTGAAAACGTTCTTGACACAATATAATTACAACAACAAACGAGTTTCTTACACCGAAAAATAAAAATATCAAAAATTGCGCCTCTAAATATATTAATAACCAAACCATTTAAATTTTTTCCAAAACACACTGCAACGAATTAATTTTGTAGTCTATTTCAATCAGTCTCAGATTTAATAATTTCCTTTTTACCAATTAACGCATGATGTTCATTAACTTGAGCGTATTACGATTTTGAGCTCCATTTCTTACTCTCATCCTTTTTGCATCCACACTGAGAACTTCAACGACACCACACCGTTAAATCCTAAATTTGATTAATGATAACACACTAGAATTTATCAAGTTAGCCACAAAAAGGCAAGAGGTGGCTTAAGGCATCAGCTACAAATATTAAATCGCAATCTAAATTCTAATAGACATCAGTCTTTAAAATGTTAGGGATAAAACTTTCCTATATAAAGTCGCATCCATGTTCGTATATCCTCCTCCAATGGCAGACTCTACACTACTAAGTAAAGCACCAAAATTAGTCTAGTTTCCTCTGAAAAACAGTAGTCTTAGGGTAACTGATTTGCAGCAGTTAGACAGCAAGTTTCACAATAATACCCTTCTGTGGAATGTAATGGGAATCTACCACAGAGAACATCGTGTAATTAAATGCTACTGTTATATACAAATTTACAATTATTGATTCATGTATGAATGGACATGGTAACAACTTACTTTCATAATTGTATCAAGTCGACATAAATAAAAAATGAAATTTAATGAAACGGTTGATATACAAATTGTTTCCATGGGCAAACAGTATTAAAGTAAATCATCACATTTATCTTAAAATATTAATGAAGAGCAGACTTTCAAAAAGCGCTTTGTCCAAAATTGCAAAATTTTAGCTAATGGTGGCGTTGCAATCTACAAAAACCCGCATCTTTTTTGCTGTTGCTTGGACTTTCATAAGGAACTTTGTCCGCCGGTTGGTGACAAACAAAACGCGCCTTGTCCCTATATCATACAAAGTGTGCTGCAGTCAGTTGTAAGTTGTAAGTTTGGTTGACAGGTGTTAAACGTGAGTGAATTAGCTGTTAATTATGGATGATAATGAAGAAGAACATATACGAGGATGATTTGACGGGACGTGAGACTCGACTACTAGTGCCCTCTAGCGGTTAAAATCAACATCATTTTCGAGTTCCGCCATCTTTTTTATACCGACAGGTGAAGTTTAGTTGATCTGTGGCGTTCAGTTAAGAAATTACAACGGTTTAAAGACGACGCTTAAATGGAAAATCCTAAAATGGATAAAAACGCTATTCGTGGTGCGATTCAATATTGGTTTTTTAAGAAGCTAAACACGACTGAAATTTTGGCAGATATGCAGCAAACATTGGGTGACAATGTCCCTTCGAAAGCAACGATTTGTCGCTGGGTTGCACGATTTAAACGTGGCGATTTGAGCATTGAAGATGATGAACGACCAGAACCATCAAAAACGGTAACAACCCCCGGAAACAGTCGATCAAGTGCATGATATTGTTTGGAAGGATCGAAGAATAAAAATTCACGAGATAGCTAGGATGGTAGGTGTATCAACTGAGCGCCTACATCACATTTTGCACGTAGAATTGGGCATGTTTAAGCTCTCAGCAAGATGGGTGCCGCGCTTGCGGAATGCTGATCAAAAACCAGAAAGAATGCGAACATCAAGCGAGAATTTGAAGCTGTTTAACAAGAATCAGGTTGATTTCTTGCACCGCTTTGTTAGGGTCGATTAAACTTGGATTCATCACTACATTCCCGAATCAAAACGCCAAGCTCAACAGTGGAAACATCATGGCAGTCCTCCGCCAAAGAAGGCGAAGTCGTTTTCATCGGCCGGCAAGGTAATGGCTACTATTTTTTGGGATTCGAAGGGGATACTTCTCATCGACTATCTCACAAAGGGCCAAACCATCAATGGACCATATTATGCTGCACTTTTGGACCAACTAAAAGCAGAAATTGCTGAAAAAGACCCGGAATGGTTCGAAAAAAGGTGCTCAGGATAATGCCCCTTCCATACCAGTCGCATTGTTCGTGAGAAATTGGATCAACTTCGCTTCCAGGTTATCCCCCACCCACCTTACTCGCCAGATCTTGCTCTGAGTGACTTTCACCTATTCCCGAAGCTCAAACTTTTCCTTGCCGAACAGAAGTTTAAGACGGACGAAGAAGTAATTGCTGCAACGGAGCAATATTTTGACAGCCTCGAAGAAGATCACTACAAAACAGGCATAATGGCACTTCAGCGTCGCTGGTCCAAGTATGTTGATGTACAAGGAGAATATGTTGAAAAATAAAAAAGAAATTAATGCTCTAACTCATGTCTTTTATTTCGAGTCCCACATCCCATCAAATCATCCTCGTAGTGGGCGACGTAAATAGAAGTAGCAGAAAAAGACAACGAAGGTTAACTAGTAGAGAAAGAAAAAAGGAAATTTGGTTTGTATTATTATAATACGTATAGGTTATGTTATTTTTTAGGGATATTTTTGTAGATATTCGGACCTCGATCCAGAATTAGACAATTTTAAAATTCCCTGTACTCACAAGCGAGATTTTTATGAATGCAAAAGTTATAAAAAGGAAGATGTGAAGTTTTGTGGAAATAGGTTTTTTAAAGATAGAGAAAAATCAAAACAAGACTTAAAAATTTCCCATTTTCTCATTGTCGATACACCTAAAACAAAAAGGTCCCGCAAAGACAATGGCAAATCACATAATTACTCTGTAAAATACAAAGTAATTACGATAAATTTAAGATTAGCAATTTTCTTTTAAACCTTATTTTTTTCAGATGTGGTCTCTAAACAGAGGGATATTAGATGTGTGCCAAAAACTGTTTTGTGCTATTTTTAGTATTACCCGAAGAAGAATTGACACAACTATCAAATAAAAGATGCGAATCTAAATGAGCGTCGTGGTGGCGATAGACGCTCGGCTAAAAATAAACAAAAAATTGGAAAAATTAAACAATTCATAACCCAATTAAAAGGTCGGGAGAGTCACTATGGCTGAAGCAAATCTCGAAGGATTTATTTGTCTTCAGAATACAATATAAGCATACTTCATGAGTT
The DNA here is from genome assembly GCA_014611495.1 of Limonius californicus. NCBI lineage: Eukaryota > Metazoa > Arthropoda > Insecta > Coleoptera > Elateridae > Limonius > Limonius californicus. The sequence goes on from JABXWE010004817.1 coordinate 35,535, forward strand.
ATATAACGAGAACGTTGAAAAACGGTATGAAGTAAATTATAAATTTTTCAGCCGTATATTTAATAAGAATTTTAACTCGGATTTGGCAGTCCTGCTACAGATTTATGCAGTTTTTGTGCAGGCGAAATATGGAAAGCGCAATGTGTACTGAACAGTCTGAAAAAATAAAATTTTATTGCATCTACGAGTTCATAAAGTCAGAGCATAACAGTTCTACAAGCTAATGAAAGAGCATCCTTTAAACACCGCATCTTTTTGCTTTGACCTACAGCAGGTTCAGGTTTTGCCAAAAGTACCCATTCAGGAAACCTTCTATGCACAGCAACTTGCGCTTTATTCACTGGGCATAACTGACCTTGATACGCAAAAACTTGTGTTTTACACTTGGATGGAGAACGAAGCTGGTCGAGGACCCAATGTTCCGGGTTAAGAGACTTTTTCAACAAAATTGATTTTCCACCCGAAATTGGAGAATCAAGGCTTTTTTCGGACGGTTGCCTGGGCAAAATAAGAATAACCATGTACTTTATCTTTTAATGATATGGTTACACCAAAATGCCCCAAAAACTTTGAAAACCATTCAAATGGTATATCCCGTAAGAGGACACTCATTTCTACCAGCAGACCGAGTTTTTGGAGGAATTGGAGAATTACAGGAAGACACAGCATCATCAAAACACCCGAAAAATATTACGAAATATATTCAAACGTGGGAAAAGTGAGAAAACTGGGCACAGCTTGGCAACTGTAAGACATAAAAAGCGCAATGTCTTCTTTAAAAAAGGTACCAGCAAAACGCTTCTGTATAAAAAGGTCGCATAAAAATCAAACCATATTGTTGCAAAACCTGAACTATAATACCGAAACATTGACATAACAAAAAAATTTGAAAGCCTTCTAAAAAGAGGTGAGAGCATAAACAACATTGTGCTACCTAATGTTGCTTTAGGTCATGATGTTAAGCAAGAGAAACTGCAAAGTTTAGAAAAACTCCTAGTTTCTCCGTCAGGAAATAATTGGCAGAAGGATCCTGAATTGGAGTGGCTACAACCAATTATTACTCCTAAAAATCTCTCCCAACAGGCATCTAACAATGAAGAAGAAAAAGAAGAAGGTATATCGCAAGCAAATGCAGAATGCAATTGCGAAGACGATGACTTACGCTACAATATTTAATAATATTTTTGACATGTCTTGTAATGATTATGACTTCAGAAATAAATACTTTGTGTTTTGAGTGTCACTATTTTCAATCTAAATTCCCCGAATAAGCAATTTTCCAAACAAAGTGCACTTTGTCCGTGATAGACATTCAAAATGCACTTTGTCCTGAAGTTTTTCCATTAATTTTCCAAAAAAATTTAAAATTAATTTTTCAATGTTTACTATTCAAATCCCATACGTTTTAAAGATTTTTTACAAAACGTGTTTGTGCAATAAAAGCATAATAACCAAATGGCAGTTTTTTGCGGTTTTCTCAAAAACATGTTATAGTGACAAAGCGCTTTTTGAAAATCTGCTCTTCATTTGTTATTGATATTAGAGCTGAGCAAACAATTAATTACAGGAATGATATGGTAATGGTTACTGGATGGATACTTTTCAGTCACAAGTTACAGTAATTTATTGTACTTAATTACTTTTCCGGCTCAAGTAATTAGGTATTTTAAAAATACATAATTGAATCAGTTATTTTAGAAACCACATAATTCCACAATTTTTCAAAATAGAGTTTTGTGCATTTTTAGAGTTTTCCCATATATCTACGTGTTTCATGAAGAAACTACATATATCTGTGCATCACAATTCGTACAGCAGGTCGTCAAAATTTCCGTTTAGTTTAAAAATCACATAAGTCCACGATTTATGTGGTTTCTTTAATAATCAGAATATTGAGAGAGAAGAAAAAATGCTTCCTGAAAATAGCTGATGGAAACAAAACCGAAATTTTTAATAATTTTTACGTCTTTGTTACAAAGAATGAACAAGATGCTTACTTGCAAGCACTGATTGAATGTACTGACGTTGCGGGAACGCCCAAAAGCTAATGTAGGTTTTGTAAGAAAACATGTAAATAGCTATACGTATTCCGTTTCTTCGAGCTTAGGAAAATTTAAATGTTTGTAAAAAAGCGTTTGCGAGTTTACATGGCATAACTGATAATCGTATTCGGAGATTAACCAATCTCCTGTCTAATGGAGAATCCCCGAAAGACCAGCGAAGCAAGAAAACTCATAAGGATTACAAGGTTCAAATACTATAGAAGAAACTGTTTGTCTACCGATTCTTATGGACGATATGTAAAAAGAAAAGATAATCTTTCCTTGAAAATTACATCCTTTATGTGGAAGAACGAAAAGGTTACAGTATTGCACGTAATTACATTAATGGGATGATGGAACATGAATTTAAGCTGTCTACATCAGCAAAAATCACCAGCTTTCTAAACAAATTGGTGTATCGGGGAAGAAAATTACCAATAAGTTTAAAGAAAATGAAAAGTATCCAAAAGTTTGCATGATATAAAAAAGATGTAGAATCCAGATCAAAGTATTCAAGATTTTTATAACGAAATCTTGAATGGCCTACTGCTGGAAGTGAAGACGACTCAGTTGTTGAGTCATAATTTTTTTGTATGTTTATAGTTATTAAATTAAGCTTATTTTTTTATATGCATAATCAGAGTTCTTAATAAATTGGTATTTTGGTGCATCCTATCATTTATTTTTAAAAAAATTATGTTTATTTTAGAAAGAACATAAATCCAGCACCGTTTTGATTTTTTTCCTAATAAACTGTAAGCAAAACTTAAAAGCAATGATAATCCCCATATACTACATAAATTCAGAGAAAAATCCCGTGTAGAAAATCATGTGTTCACGAAGAACAGTTTTTCTCAATTTTCTCCAAACTAGGATTTATGTGGTTTCTAAAATAACTAATTCAATTACACTTTGTTTCATATTGTTTTGCAAATGAAATAGGACTATTATTTTGAATTTCTGCAATTTCAATAACATCTAACTTTAGTTAACCTTATTTTTTAGACAAGTGTACCATTTTTAGATACATGTCATTATATTTCTGCAATTATGAATGAACATTTAAAACATAGTTTTGTCGGATTCTGAAATCTTTTTTTATCATGTATCACTACAAATCCTTTATAACAATTTAACTAGTTCTACTGAATTACTTTTTGGTTACTTGTAATTTGCAATTGTAATTAATTACCTGTTTGCAGTGGCGGCTCGTGAGTTAAGAAAGAGGGTGGGCACAACAAAAAACTTAGGTATTTTTTGTACATAAAATCCATTCTCCTATTTTTCATGCTGGAAAAGACGTCTATGACTTTGTTGTCAAAATCCGGAATAGACTGGACGAACTTCTTTTCTATTGATAGGACCGCCAATGCGTTCAGTTGATCTTTTTGCACACAATTAACTTCCATCATTGAAAAAACGTCACTTTCGTCTTTGAATTCAAACGCGCGATTGCTCGAAAACAGCGCTCCAAAGTCCAAATTCAAACGTTGACTGCAAATCGGGAACAATGTGCTCGGTGCCCTATTCGCCTGGTATATCGCGTATAGCGAAGATAACCGATAGGCAACCGAATCTTGCTCTACATAGGTACAAATCAGAGCATTCCCCGGAACATAGTTTTGAGCGTGTTAGCCGCGCCTTTCGTGCGGAAGGAAAATTTGATACCATCGTTAAAATAATGCACTGAATTACATGCGAATTTCTTTCTGTGTTTATCTTGGTGGTTGGGTGGGCACGTGCCTTTGTGCCCTTTAGTACAAGCCGCCACTGCCTGTTTGCCCATTATAACTGCTAACTAATTTCCCTTTTCGGTAACAGTAATTCAAATTGTACTTAATGCATTTTCACATGAAGCACGATTAAAACTACAGTAAACAATTGTTTCACTAAACAGCTCAAAATTCTCGATATACTCTAACAAATACTTTTTGAAGTTAATTTTTAAATTAGTTTTATACTACTCAGTTTCTCTTTGTCAACTCTAGGGTTATAATTCCCATTTTACACATTATTGAGTTTACACAACTCTTACTATAATGTCCACCCTGCTATAATCATCATCAACAGCTTTCCTGTCCCACTGCTGGGCATCTGCCTCTGAGCGCTCTACCAACTGAGCTACCGCCACACACCTATAATAGTAGCATTTAATTACGTACTGTTGTGCGGCAGGTCCTAGCTCCATAGTACTTTGAATTTTCCATATGTTAATCTACGAAACTAAACATTATCTTCCGAGTTTTCTATAATCAAGCTGTCGACTTTCCGTTGATATAAGGATTCGTAAGTTTATTTACAAAAATACAAGGTTTGAGTAGAGAGGAGCACAACAATTAAAAGGCAGAAAATGAATATTTCAAAGAAAAATGTTAAAAACAATTAACCCATTTTGAGTTTTAAATTATTAATAAAGTCTTCAGTTTGAAGGTCCCTAAGAAACATGTACATAATTGAGCAACATTTCTATATACTACCGACACTTTTCAGTACTCTACACTTCCAAAACCAACCAACCAACCTCAAATTATATTTTACTGTTTTTTTTGACGTCCAACTGCTGCTTTAATGACCTCCACTTAGACTACCATCACTTCCAGAGTAGCACACTAGGATTTACATTTTAACATATTTCTACCTCTCAGTACATTAACTGTATTCACTTCAACAACACATAAGTCACACAAAATTGTATTCAATACCAAACCAAAAACAAAAAGCAAGCAGTCAAATTAATGAACATCATGGATCTCCTTCAGATGCTATCACAATCTAGCCAGTTCGATTTGTTCTAATACCTATAATTTATTGTAAAAACACTACTCACGTAGTAATCAATAGAATTGTACCGATTAAAATAGTTCAGTTCCTATTTTACTGTAAACGATATTTTCTTATTTTCTGCCAATCAATCAATCGATATTATAATAACATGTTATTTTATAGCACAACTAAAACGTTAGGCTTACAATATAAAAACCGCATTTGCGCATTTAAAATATAACCATCTCATTCACACGACATTCGTTCTTATTAATCCCAAAATCATGCAAGTTGTACTTTGTTCTATTTTAAACACAAGAATTGTAGCGCACAAAAGTTAACAGAAGAGTGGGGAATTGGGATACATTAATGTTTACTTGTACTTTTTATTATGGAATACAGTTTAGGTCCTTGCAAAGATTTTAGGAATAACACTTATTACGTATTACATAATTATTCAACAAAACAAAAACATCAATTTTAGGAACTACAAAATGTATACATATATAAACGTGCACGCACACACACTCACGTATGTTTGTAGAATCAGTGAAATGTGGAGGTGTAAACGGTTAAAACAACTGAACTGTGAGGGGGGGAGGGGGGTCTGAACAAAACTATTTGTTCTAGAATCACGGATAAAAAAGCAGTACAGCAGCATCTATGTTATAATAATTACATGTAAAATGTACAAATTAACAACTCTAACTGTAAAAGAAAACTATAAATAATAACTCTACCAATGGCTTACTATACAGAGTGTTGGAAAAGTAGGGGCAGGAGAAAATGTACAAATATAAAATATTGTCTTTATTATACACTGTTACAGTTTGTATATGTAAAATAATTGACTTGATTGCTTTGGCAATTCGGGCAGTAGATTGTATTGTAATATTGTGATGTGCCCATACTTCACAAACATCCCATACATTTCTATTGCGGCAGAGGAAGTCAGGATCACAACACCAATAATTTCAGATATATCAGACTATACAGTTGTAAAAATATGGAGGAAGCTAATGTAAAACCTATTAAACTATGGAATGGATAGGGCAGTGGCTTGAAACTGTTTACTTTTTTCATTTAAGAGCATAACTGACTTTTTTCATGGTAATACTTATACATATAAAAATCACTGAAAGTGATATTTGGTACCAGTTCAACAGAGATATTGTATAACTTGTAACATGTCCATAACAATCATATACACAATTCATCCACACAATATAAATAATCGCCTCCCTATGCGACCTGAAAACGTCAAAACTGCAATCACTATTCAAAATAAAAACCATTTGCTTAGTTAATAACGGCTAAAACAAACACTTATCGTGCTATAAACAAGCACACAATCATACAGTTCTTTACGAAACATGCATTACCTTAATTCAAGGTAAAATCTCATATCTTGAGTTCTTCTGAAGCTCTAAAGTTTGCAAGAGTCTTTTTAATCCGCAAGGCGGTTAGCCTAGCGGTCGCGTTGTGATACCAACATTCCTTCATTAACTTTGACATCACATGCAGAGCTTCACAGCTTTGCCAACGATTTGGTATGTTGGGTCTCTGCCTATCCACACACACCACCCTAAAAAAAAACAATTAATGTTTAATCATTTTGTATATTTTGAATACATATTTGTATTGTTATCCCTATTAAAAAGATATACTGCACATTTAAACCATTATTACAACAAAATGTAATTTAATTATGCAGCAAGCATAACACAACATTATATTTTTATATCAATAACTAATTCAATATCATATACACTAACATCATGTGATACATTCGCGTGTAGTAATCTCATAATAAACAGAACAATAGCATAACAGCTCAACGTCTTTAAGACCCCAGCTATTTCCACTTTGAGTACTATACATAGGAGGCAATGCTTTGCTGGGTTAAAACAAAAGCCGCTGCTTTATAACAACACATGCCATTGCTACCAATGGTATGAATAACGCTTTGCGTAAACATGAATACTAGTAATCATTATTTTTCATGTTAACTATATAAAAATTGCCCTTAAAAGTCTAAGGAATCAATTAGCAACTTCAAAAATCCACTATGAAATCGGAAAGTCAATGACAGTGCAACTAATTCCCAAATTACAATTTTAAGAAAAAATACACAATAAGTACCTTTTAGAGGAACAAATACACAAACAAAGTTTTATTATCCTAACCAAAGTTTAATTTTATATAATATTTGATTTCCTACGCTGGTTTTATTTATTTATTTATTTATTATGAACAAAACAGGCGCGAAGCCTAATTACATTGCTCCACATTCACTAACAACAATAACATGCAAAATAAAGAAAAAATGTATGATGTTAATAGAGTTGAAAAAAGAAAAAAAAACAGCAACATAAATAACAATAATAACAACTAATTGTACCCACTCATACACAGATGAAACGCAGAATTTACTCAGCGTACAATTTTTTTAATATACGCTTTATATTGTGCTACTGTAAGAGTAAATATATCGATTTAAAAGTTATTCATACTATCTAAATAGTTAAACAATGAACATATTCTTGTGATAGTTGAATTTTCCTTCACTTGAGTACGACAACGTTGTATATAAAAAATATTTTTCTTACGAGATCTGTAAGCTGGTATATAGAATGATATTAATGACAAAAGGTCAGGGCAGTCAATGAAATTACGTAATATTTTGTATAAGAATGTTAAATTAAATATCATACGTCTTTGCGAAAGTTTTGTGATTTCTAGTTCACGTCGTAATCCCGCATAAGATTCGAAACCGGGGTATCTGTGATACTTTTTATAGTATAGGAACTTCAGGAATTTGTTTTGCACTGTTTCCAGTGCATTTGCATAAACTGCCGTACCAGGATCCCATACTACAACCGCGAATTCCAGTTTCGATCTTACTAATGTATTGTACAATGTTTTAATAGCCAAAAGATTGCTAAAATTTTGACATGTTCTCATTAAGAATCCAAGAGATCGCATTGAGTTATTAACAGTGATTAATATATGTTCATTGAATTTTAAGTTAGTTGTAAAATGCACACCTAAGTCTTTTACTGTCTCCACCCTCTCTAATAAGACAACAGTATTCATAATGTAATTTCGGCCAACCACGTTCCTGCTAAGACTGTACGTCTTCACTTTGCATTTGTCTGTATTGAAATACAGTTTGTTCTCTTCGCTCCATGTTGTAACAGAATTAATGTCGTGTTGTATCAGCAGAGAGTTGGGTGATTCGCGCGACTTTAGAAACAGCTTCAAGTCGTCCGCAAACATTAAAAATTTACAGTTCTTTATACAATTGGATATGTCATTAATAAAAATTAGAAAAAGAAGAGGTCCCAAGTTGCAACCTTGAGGGACTCCCGATGGCATTCCATAAACTTCCGAATAATTTGCCCCTGTGGTGACGTACTGCGCCCTCTCTTGCAAATAAGATCGAAACAATTCAAGTAGTGAAAGTGAAAGATTAAATGTTCGTAGTTTTTTTAACAATATATCGTTGTCCACTCTATCGAACGCCTTCGAGAAACCCGTGTACACTACACCCACTTGATCGTTTTCTTCGAAGGCGTTAGATACGTAGTCGACAAATAGAGTTAAATTAGTTTGCACCTTCCCTTTCATAAATCCGTGTTGCTCGAAACAAATTTCTGACTTGACATGATTATACAATTTTGTATAAAGGAGTTGTTCAAAAACCTTACCCGGAGCGGAAAGTACAGATATAGGCCTATAGTTCGATATTCTATGTTTATCACCCGATTTATGAAGTGGATTGACTCTCGACGTCTTCCACACGCATGGAAATGTGTTTGATTTTAAAGCTAAATTAAATACTATTTGCAAGGGGTAGGCTACTTCATCAACACAAGCCTTCATTATATAAGGTGGTATGCCATCTGGAACCGCAGATTTTTTAGGCTTCAGCTTTCTAATTGCAGCTTTGACCTCCTCGATCTTAAACCTATCTATTACAAGATTGTCTAGTTTGTCGTTCAAAATTATATTATCGTTAGCCAATAATTCGTAGGTAGAAGGTGGCCCATAGACGGAACTAAAGTAATTAGCAAACCCATGGACTGCCGTTTCCGACGTAAACGTCTGCTCTTCATGCTCGTAAGAATAAGTCCCGTTTGAGTTTGATTTTTTACTACTAACGTAGTTCCAAAATATATTAATATTAGATTGTAGATTATTTTCAATGTTTTCAATATATTTTTTATGATCATCTTTGATTTTGAACTTTGCCAACGCTCGCAGCCGCTTGGATTCCCGAGTATGATATAACGAGTTTTGTTTTCTGATTCGATGAAGCTTTTTATCCCGAAGCAATTCTTTTGTTTCATTAGAGAACCAAATTGGATAAGATTGACCTACAAGTTTACGTCGTACAGGTACTGTGGACTCTAAGATTTTGTTGAATATCAAATAAAACTGCTCAGTGCACTTGTTTACATCGGAAAAGCCCTCCAATATACGCCAATCAGCGTCTCTTAACATTTCATACATTTGTAAAAAATTAGCTTTTTTGAAGTTTAGTTGGTGCTGAGGGTTGGTTGATATTTGGTGTGACGTTCTTTTATTTTTACCGGGCGGTAAATGCAAGGCAAGAGCTGGATGATATACGTCAACAGGAACGAGTGGTTGATCATCTTTAGTTACAGTTAACTGAGTGTTAGAAAGCACCAAATCTAAAGTTTTGCCATCAATATTCGTTACATTATTGAACATTTTTAAATTTAAATAATTAATAAATACTTGCAATTCGCTAGTTGTTTTATTGCCATGCATTAAATCATAACTAATACTATTAATAAGAGGTAAATTAAAATCTCCAACAATAACTAATTTATTCCCAGTCCATTCTATGTTGTTTTCTATGTAATCAAAAAATCGTCTATATACTACACGAGCAGCGGGTGGTACGAAATAAACTATATTAATAATGTGCGAATTCCCGGTAATATTCGTACCCACCCAAATACTCTCATAATGAGAATCGTTGTGTACGCAGAGTAGTTTACATTTGTATTTTTTTAATGCAACAATAAGTACACCACCACCCCTGCTTTTACCAGTTAAAGCATTGTCTCTGTCACATCTAAAAACATCGTATCTGTCATCAAATAATTCAGAATTGTAAATACTTGTCTCAAATCCCGTTTCTGTGAGAGCGATTAGATCGTATTGTTCAGCACACACATTTGTATAAAACGTATTCGTTTTTGTTCTTAAGCCTCTAACATTTTGAGCTTGAACACATTTTTAAAAATATACTAAAGAAGGGAGAGAAGCACAGCCAAAAATTGATACGATTTTCAGCAGGAAAGATGAGAATCATGAGCACAACATTCATACATTAATTCAAGAAAGCTACGCAAAGTTCCATCTAGATGTAAGAAGTCTTAAAGGAGCAGATATGTGGTCAGACCATTATCTGGTGCGAGTATTGATCAACAGACAAATAAAGAGGATGGAAAAAACAAAAAGGAAAAGTACAGTACTTGATATGAAAAAGATAGTAAATGAAGGTAAGAAAATCTAGTACCAGAGGAACATGCACAAGGGACAGAGCAAGAAAAAATTGTAGAAGTGTAAAAATCTACAAAAGGTTATACAGAAAGCAGCAAACAGCACAATGAAAACAAAGACAACCAAAAAGAAAAAAATGTAAGAGAAAAGTTATTACAAACAGTTTTAAAAGGAGATGAAGAAAAATAGCAAAAACAAAGAAGGAAAACTCAAAAAACTATACAAGGCAAAAAGATAGTACAATGAGGAGAAATCAAATAGCTAGAACAAGGATACAAAAGAAAAGAAATAAGAACTTTCATCAGGAAATTAAAAAAATACACATTTGAGAAGCCCAAAAGCAAGTAGTTATGATTTGTATATGGAGGGAAGATTGATTGGAGAAGACCAGAAAACAGTTGAAAGACGAAAAGAATATTATCAGGAAATCTTAAATGTAGGTAAAAGTACAACAGAACGGGAGAAGTGGGGAAAGCAACTAACCGAACAATACAGATATAGAAATTTCAACAAAACAGGGGGTGGCAGAAATTATAAAGAACTTGAAAAATGGAAAGTCATGAGAAAAAACTAAGAAAGTCAGCATGGCGGAGAAGAGATAGAGAATAAAGTATATAAGATAATTAGAAATACATGGCTGAAAGAAACGATGCCAGAAACGAAGCGAGAAACCATAAAAAATGGAAAAAGATTGGTAAATTATACAAATATTTTTAAAAAATAATGTTTAAAGCATGTTAACTGCAAGATTTTTCTGCTGGTTTATCTGTCCCATTTTGTTTGATATCTGAATAAAAACATAAATACTATTAAGTCTTTCTTCACCCATCCTCCTCGTCAACGTTTTCTTCTAGAAGTTTGGTACCAATTTCCTTGTGTTCATTTATAACATGGGTGTACCAAATAATGTTGCAATACCTTCTCCAGTATTACATTTCTGAGACAAGTATCACTGACAATAAATAATTTAACCATAGAAAAAAAAATGTGGAATTTTAGTTTTTTCAGAATGTATTTAATATTAAATAAAATTTAAACAATTTGCTTGCACAATCTAATAGGCCTCGAAATGCTGAATGAGTGCTAATTTAACCTAATTTCTATCTGTTACCATTTACAAGATCCCCATTACCTTGGACACACTGCTTAAGTAAAACCGCAACTGTCGGATAATTTAGACATTAAACAAAATAGTACTACAGATAACTGGAATAATAATCTGACAGTCCGAGTCTTATTTATCGTACTATAATTGAATTATCAAGTGATGAACAATCAAGTATATGATCTAATTAAAGAAATATGGAGACAGAGAAAGATGCCCGATCGGTGGAAAGAAACGAATTTAATCCCAATATACAAAAAAAGGCGGAAAGACCCTATGTGAAAACTATAGAGGTATCGCGCTATTGGATGCAGTCTAAAAAATACTGGCCACAGTTGTGAGAAATAAATTTCAGTAATTTGCCGAGAAGGCAAACGAAGAATATCAGGGCAGGTTCAGGAAAAACCGGTCGGTAACTGACCAAATATTCACACTGAAAGAAATACAGACCACTTGTTATGAATATAATACGGAAATCCATGCTATCTTCATTGACTTCAAAGCCTACGATTCAATAAGAAGACCCCAATTAATTCAGGCAATGGAAAAATTAGGGATACCACGCGAGTTAATTCAGTTAGTAAACGTAACGATAACAGGCTTCTATAATATAGTTGGCATATGGGTTGCTGTCAGAACCGTGCAACGTCAAGAAGGGCCTATGGCAAGAGAAAGTGGGATAAATAAAACAGGAAAGGTAACGAACAAACGTCACTAGTGTCTAGCATATGCGGACGACATCACACTGTTAGCAACATCACCAACGGAGCTAAAGAAAATAACAAAGAATCTGGAAAGAGCAGCAAGAAAAGCTGAGCTAACAATTAACGAAAGGAAAACTAAATATATGATAATGGGAAGCAAAACGGGAAAAACAACAGAAAAAATTGAAATCACACTGGAAAACAACACAATAATGAAAATAGACAGAGTGCAGATCTATATCTACCTAGGCGTTCGTAATTACAGAAAATGGAAACAACAGTAAAGAATTTGAAAACAGGCTAGTGAAGGGGGACAGATGTGCAGATGCGTTAAGCGCGATAATAAATTCTAAAAGCGTATCGCAAAACACGAAAGTGAGGGTGTAGTAAACGGTAGTGAGACCGACTGTAATGTACGGGTGTGAAACGTGGGTGATGAACAAGGCAGACAAGGAAAAGAGGTCTGGAGATAGCTGAGGAAGAGCAAGATGATTTATTTCCTAGCATCTCTAAAACAACCAGAGTACGATGGGGCCTTGCGTTGTCGTCAAGAAAAACAAAATATTCCAGTCCAACAGTGTTGCGACGGTTTAGAACATGGTCCATGGGCATAACGTTGGCCCGTGAGTGTACCATTAAAGATACGGAGGTCAGTATGCCACCCTCAAGAAATTCAAGCCCATGCCATAAGACCTCCACCACTAAAGGCAACGACTGGTTGGGTATATTGAGGTAAGGTACGATATGTCTGGCACTACGATATACTCTTCGACGCCAGCTATCATTGCCGAGACAATATCTGGACTCGTCCGAAAACAATAGGTATATCATCCCACGGTGTCGCTTCTTGAATCCTACATCTTGATCATTCTAGCCGGTGTCTTCATTGAGCTACAGTTGTTGCAGGAAATTTCAGGAGGGGTTATGAGATAAGTCCTAACTCAAACAATCGATTTCTCAGTTTGGTTTGGAGACTCGATTTCCTATGGCATTCTGGAGCAGCATTCTACTTGCTGTAGATGTCGAGCAGTTGAAAAGGGGTGCACTCTTTCGTTAATTACCAGAAGTCGATCCTAACGAGGTGTTGTGATGCGGAAAGATCCACTCTAGGCCTTCTTGCAGTCTTACCTGATTCTCTAAGGCGCAAAAGGGCACGTGACGTTATGCTCTGCGTGGTTCCTAATATATCAGCAATGTCGACCTGCCTATCTCCTCTTTGGTGCACAGCGACAGCCAAATTTCGTTGTTCTATTGTTAAACGGTTCCTCTGCATTGTTGTTCATTATTAAGAACATAAATGTAACACACGAATAAAAAACAATGAACAAAAAGATCTTAAGAAGACAGGAAAGATTATGCAATAACACACAAACTCAACTTGATATTAATACAGTTAAACAATTGCAACTGGATTCGATTGTTTTTTGTTTTTAACATCAAAAAATGCCGCTTGCTCAATTTTCAATAATAGACGACCCTTAGCCATCAAATAATTAAACCATTTGAAGGGGTGGATTGGTCCCCATGCGTCTCTTCTACTGTCAGTAGATGCTCATTCTGTGACTTATTTTAATTGCTTTTTTCTTCCAACCTAAAGTGACCTAGCCATCTGAGTCTCTGTGCCTTAATTACTCATATGTCTTCACAGTGTACTTTATGTAGTAACTCACGATTCATTTTCTTCCATTTTATCATAATAATAAATGAAATCTACTGATGAACTAAAGCTAGATTCTCTATAAATTGAACATTAAAAAAATATTTATCTACCTCCTCATTTCTTCAATTGTGGGATCTGAAGGTACAGCATCGTAAAAGGGAAGCTGATATTCATCGTGTATTCCCCCTACATTACATCTACGGGCTATTTCCCAAAATATGAGACCTAAAGCATACACGTCGGCCCTTTTGAAAGAGTCAAAATGTTCTATGTTCATGGTTTCATCAAGAACCTAAAAAGTAAACATTAAAGTCACGACATCTTAAATGTTCCAAAACAATTACCTCCGGTGCCATGTATCTCTTAGTTCCTACCCGATTATTAAGAGGTATATCGACAGTGTTAGTGGTAACATCATGACGGACAGCCAGTCCAAGGTCTCCAATAGCGCACGTGCCATTTGACTTCACTAAGATATTCTTAGATTTTAGATCACGATGTGCTATAGCAGGTTTACCTAAAAATTTGATTTATAAGAAGAGATTGGATGGTTTTACAACCAGATACCTTGAGTGCCCATTATGTCCATATGTAAGTGAGCAAGACCCGTAGCAATAGATAGTGCCATTCGTATCATAGCACCTGTATCAAAAGTACTTCTTCCGAGGTAGTCAAAAAGTGATCCATGTTCGTGATAATCGGTAATTAACCATAACTGAGTCCATGTGCCATTATCTACCAGACCAATTAGTTTAAAAATATCCAAATTAACCCATGAAACTTACCTTTGTTGTCAGCAGCAATAAACCCTAAGATATTGTCATGACGCAACATGACGGTCTGATATATCTCAGCTTCTCGAAACCAAGACCTCTCTTCTCTAGAGCTGAAGATCTTCACAGCTACATTTTCCCCCCGCCAGCGGCCCCTCCACACCTCTCCATACCTACCTTGCCCGATAATTTCGACAAGCTGTATTTGTCGAGCTATACTACGCTGTACCAACAAAGGTAATCCTAAAGTATACAAACTTATAATGCTAATCAAAGATTTCATATAAATTATTATTGTACCTGAACCACTTCCACTTGTAGTCATCTCAATCATATGTTTAAGACTGACCCCATTTAGAATGGGGTGATCAGGGGCTTCTATACTATCCTCAAGACCCAGATGATGATGAGTTGAACGTTTGTTTTGCCAGCGGTAATACAAGAACAATGCAATTACGCAGAGGATTATGGTGGGCACCACGAAAATCGCAGCAATCTCGAAAGTGCCCATCGTCATGTTTGATGATGAAATATCTAATATTAAAAATTTATTTTAATGTTTGTTTTGTTTTAATATATATTTACTTCAACTGTTTAAGAAATCTTGAGGAAAATATTCTTGTAATATACGCAATTTTCAAGTATTAATAAACATTAAACAGTTCCTAATTATTTTCCACATGATCCTCAAATTCTTTACAGTTTTTTTGTGTGAGTAAAGAAGCAACCATGTTAACTCAAATGTTAAGATCATTAATGATATGAGTTGACGTAAAGAGAAATCTATACGTACCACAAAGATCCCTATTAAAACTTAAAGTCTTACAAACTACTAATAAAAGAAAGACACACACAAGCAAAGCAAAAAGCAGAGTAAACCATGCACATGCAATGAGAATCAAGAAAGCAAACAAAAAAAATAGTGTAGGTCCACTGACATGTCTTACATGACGAATATGTAAACTTCACAATGCACGAGTATGAAGCATTTTCTCCTAATGTTCAACCTAAAATGTTAATATTTCTCAGATTTTACATTCGATATCCCATTAAAGTACAAAAGATTTTATGAGTTTAGTTCCCTTGACTTATTTAAACATTGCCAACTGCTGACATCACAAAACAATGCCCAATCTACACACTTCTATTGAAAAAAAAAACTCTGCTATGTGGTAAATAATTTACCGTATTAATAGCACATCTCAAAGAAAAGTGCAGAGTCCTTTTCATCTGTTACTGATTCTCATGTCATTGATTTAACAGAATCCATAGATACTATAATTTCTAAAATTCATAATGAATTTTAATATATAATATACAATTGTTTAAACATTAAAGATATTTATTTATTTACTTAGCCAGTACTCCACTACCAAATCAAATATTTTAAGCTTTCATTCATATTCTGAAGAAAATTTGTGAAAATTGTAACTATTATCATTTCAAAAGCTATAGCATTAAATTAATTCTTTCTAAAACTTTATTATATCTATATTCTACCGGTATACCGGGTGACACAGGAGACATGTAACACCCTGTAACTTTTTTAAAAAAAAAATAACATTTTGAAATTTGAAAGTTTTGTATATGGTATGATTCTTCTTTTCTTAGGCTAAATAAACATTTTCTTCAACTTCCGGTTTGACCGGAAGTAACCCAAACTTTGTTATTTTAAATAGCACCCTGTATATTTTTTTATCCTATCTTATTCGCCTTAAAATTCTCTTTTCAGCCATGTATCGAAATATGGCATTTGTTTTTTAAATGACAGTTAAAAACCATTTTATTGCATTAACTATAGCTGGCCGCGACATGAACCGTGGCAGTTATTGATGCTTAGTGTGTTGTGATATCGAAAGACCTCTAGTACGCAACTTTGTATTTCATATTTTTTAAAGCATAATCAGTAACTGAACATGGTAACTAGATTTTTGTTATTTTTAAAAAATTTCTATAAACAACCCTCGATATCATAAAAACTAAGATAGGGACCCCATTTTTTTATATGACCTATTTATAAAATACTTATTTATCTTTTATTTTTGACCAATACAATTATTATCCTATATCCTATTCTGCTTTAAAATTAATATCGAAAATTAATGACACCAAAGTATTTAATTGACTTAGCATTGTTTTTTTCTGCAGTAACAAGCACTACCCATTGTTTTTGTGATCATGGCTACCTGATAATTGCACGTCCTAACGGCAACTCAAAACTTGCACAAGCATTTTAGGGCAAACGGTTGCCTTTACGCGTTTGAACTAAGAGTACCTTATTGATGTACTTTTTAATTCTCTTTCAGAAAATAACATAAAATTTTAAAATGGTCCACTAATAACAAAGTTAGAGCTAATATAAAATTTGAGTGGTAGGTTAAGTGCCTCTTAAAGTTAAGTCTGGTTTATGAAAATGCTGCTGCCACTTTAATACATAATGGTAAGTATGTTTACCAAATTTGAAAGAAATATCTTTAGATTTGTGGAAATTACAATAAAAAGAAAAAATACAAAATTGAACTTTAAGGCCCTATCACTTCTTAAGGAAGGACTTTCGGCCTAAGGTATATTAGGTTTAATCGGTTTATTTTTACCTAAAGAATGTATGACTAAACGTTGGCCTATTCTTTCTGAGACACCCTGTATATATGATGTTTTTTTAGTAGCTTACAACATCCCATTGTTGGGCAAGGGTCTCCCCCATCTTAATAGCTTCCTTAGCTTTGATTAGTAATGTTTATTCCACGTCAATTAATCATATCCATGATTTAATCTTTATGTGTTTTTCGACATGTTTTGTATCAAATTTAAGGTCAAAAGTAATGGTAAAATAACTAACTGTTAATAATTTTGAACTTTCAATAAGATTTTTTTATAATCTGGTATATTTACTTGGCCTTTCATAAAGGAGAAATAACTCAAAACATTTCTAAAATATATTCCTTTTAAATAAAAATTAGGTAACTGCTAATAATTAAAATAGATAAGAATTTATTACATGAGTTCAATTCTTATTGCAGCCCCAAGATTGATATTTAAAAAAAAATAACCTTGCATTACTAAAAAAAAACTTAGTAATGAAATACCAATATAAACAAGAATCACTTTTATATATTTATATACTGAATCAACTCTTTTTAACAATAATTTAACACAAATAGTAACAAAAGTTGATTCCTTATAAACAGAGTGTGTAGATTGGGCAACCCCATGGACAAAACGTAAATAACAACAGTTTCCGATTATGATTCTAACCTGGGGGTAGCGATAACGACAGAGTTAATCTCTGGTTACAAAAATCACTATCATCACAGCAATTAGACGTGCGTTTTTCTATAGTAGGATGGTCATACATGATCACAGCTTCTTTGCAGTAATCGCTGGTCTGATTACTAGGGTTGAAATAGATATTTTTCTTATCCAGACATCTAGTGATAGCAAAACAGAAATGTAAGAAAACTAAGCAAAGAATAAAACGATTAGGTAAATAAAACTTACAAAATCCTGCAAAAGAAAAACTTAAATCAATTAGTAGTAAGAAAAGTTAGCAAATAAGTTATGTACAAAGAAAAACTGCCACCATAGGTACTAGGAAATGCTGCCACCTCAATTTTCAGACTTTGTGGGGCTTTTGTGTAAATATGTGCGCAAGTAGAGCATTGCATAAGGTGAGAATGTGCTAAAATTTCTAAAAAGGCAGAAATTATATACAAAAAGTAGAAGTAACTAAAGTGTAATGTAACGAACATGTAGGTAGTAGTGTAGCAGCATGGGCAGTTACCTGGGGGTTTAGGCATTAGTTTGGGTGAAAGTTTCTCATTGCAGAAATCTTCATTTTTGCAGCACTCCATAACAAACGTATGATTGAGAGGGCCCTGCCGATAGCAGAACAAGGGGTTATCATGGGGAATTTGGAGATTCCGAGCCAGGCACCTACATCGCCAAATTTCATTTAACAATCATATATCGATGGCACAATACAACAGTTTTAAATTGTTCTTCAATGCTGCATATGAAGAAACAATTCGATACATTGGCAAAAGTACTTATACAGTTATAATGTTGCTCATGTTCTATTACAAAAAAATCTTTAAACAAAAATATAACTAGAGCTGAAAAATGACGTCTAATGCATATAAATCAAATAATATTTTTACTTTGCATAATTATGCTGTTATAAATGTCACCATTTCTTTGGAAAAGTATATGAAAAAATTCAAATTTAACAAGAATTCAATAAGAACCAAAATAAAATCTATTCTAACAAGAATTTTTTACAAAATATTGAACAGACAATTATTTTTTTGCATCAATATTAGGAACATGTATTATGATACAATAAATGAGCCAATTTATTTAAAAGAATTTCAAATTTTAGCCAGTCTTGTGGAGGTTTGGATAGGTTTATAGTGCTACCATCTTTTGGAAATAACGAATACTATTTACCAAAACATGGAGTAGCACAGGATTAAAGGTAAACGGGAAAAATGATAATGCGCTAACTAGCTCATTATTCTAATTGCGGTAAAATATACAGCTCGATGTTTTATGATTCGCAAAGCACTCAAAAACACACGATACTCACCTCCAGAATTTCAAACTCAATCAGAACACAAAACTCGGTTAGTTACATTTTAATTACAAAACAACAAAATTAGAACTGTTAGCGTACAATATTTAAAGGAAGAGAGGGGGACACACGGTTACCTGCTGTGCCTGGACTTAAAACATTATCAGAGTGGGGAAGGGCAAGCTGCGGCCTTAAATCTGCATTACACATATCAGCGTGATTGCAGCAATGCCCTGCCGTCTGTGCTGTCGGAGGCTGGAAGCACCACTGCGGTTTCTCAGGAGGAAAATAGTGGCTTCTGCTTAGACAACTAATGCCCATTCCAATACCAGTTAGTTCACATTAAAATACTATTTTTAACATAGCAAAACATAAGCAATTTATCAGAGCATGTACATAAACTATTATAAAACATGGATTTATATATTTCAATTTTTCAAGTTTATTGACAATCCAACGACAAATTACTCATACTTTAATTATATTATAAATAATGTGATCATTAAGTGTAAAAAGTGCTTTTTTTGCTAGTTTGGCAAACCACATATGTATTTCCATACCAATAAAATGTCCCCGTATCTAAACAAGATTTTTGTGACAATTAAAAAAATATTAAATACTTTTTATACTGAATTTACGTTGTATAAATAAATATAATTAAAATTTCCATGGATGAGAATAAATTGTCTTCATTAGACTTAACAACCAAATTCCATACACTACAAGTCAGATAGCCTTCATAGTTTTATATAATTTACAACATCCAAAGTGTTTTCACTAATATGGACCATTTTTAGGATTCATTTTCATGTATCTGCAAACAAAAATTTCTACATATTATGTTAGGTAAACATTTTACAGCTATAGTGCCAAAATTTTCTATTTTCAAATATAAAAACCTACAAAAAGCAATTTTAAAGACTGGGAAATAAAGTGAAAATATACACTCCCCTGTCTTCTATCAAGCAAATACTACACTTACAATATACGGTTTATCAATATTATAACTACATTTCATAGCAACCTATGAACTATATTCTTTGAGACTTTTGCGGTTTCTCTAACTGTCAATATTACAATTTACATTCAGCTTAGGCCGCGTTGTCATATGGGAACTACACCCAGCATTATCAGGTAAGGTCCGACCTGTAGCTTGTCTGCCTTTACAAGCATTTGCTCTAGAAGTTTGAACCATATTTGTTCGTAGGCCCTGCCTGCCTAAACAGGGCCGTGTGCTTAGATTATTCAAACCTTGGGGCGGGCAAGGATTTGATCTTAATGTATTTTGTTTGCCAGGACAATAATACTTAATCGGCTTATGCCTGTTAGCTGTTTGTGAACCCATACAAACTAACGTTTCGCAAGACACTGCGGCTTGCATCTTCAGAGTGAATAGAACACTGAACAGTTCAGTGTTCTATTCATTTTGACATTCAAATGACGACGCGGTCTAAGCCGAAAGTAAATTGTAATATTGGTCATTTTATCATAAACTTCAAATGTGAAGTTTCAGGCTTCCGCGGTTTGTGTCTAACAGAGTTATCTCATCGGGCTTAGAACACGTTGTTATTCAATTGATTTGAAGGATATAATTTTAAATTTCGTAAGACAGGCGTAAATGAAATCAAAATAATGACAAGAAAAACTGAAAATGTATGGTTTGATTATATTCTTAAAGATTTTCTTTATGCATCTGAAAAAAAAAAGTTGCTATACATTACAGTTATGCAAAATATTTCAACTCTTAGCTTCTTTAAGTAGATCAAATTCCATAGTTAGAAGAATAAAATTATCAATTACATTGAAGAATAAACAATAAAATTGGTTATTAATATATCTTAGACGAAAATTTAAAATACAGCCTCTGTCAATGAACTTTGTTAATTAGAATTACTATCCACAGCATAAACAATTTATCATAAATATAAATTACTATGAAAACATTTCACACCACTTCATACCAAAAAAATCAAATAGGTAAAAAAACAAAATGTGTTACCTACTACAAAAGTTTACAAGAAGTTAGCAATTGACAATTTACAACTGTCAAATATCATAAAAAGAAACATGTATGTATACCTAAACATATCTACAGCTACTCTAACCCTATTTTTAAAATCCTTGTTATTAAGGGATGAGTTAGCAAAAACTTCATCTTTGAAGTAACCCCACAAAAAAAATTCAATGGGATTATATCGGATCATTGTGGCAGCCAATTACATTACACAAATTATACCGCTACATTATGAACACCATCCTGTTGATAATATATATCCACAGTCTCTTAAAATTTGAACCAAAAAAACAACTAATAAATCAATCAATCAATCATTAGAGACTTGCTTCTTCTGGCAACAAATACGCAGCTAACACTTCAGATGTAATGACAACAAAAGCATTTATAATTTTGGCAGCTTCAAAATATTCAGTTGTTTATTTCTGTTCTCATGTCTCATTTGTTTTGCTGTTATATCACATGCGTTTTGTCTTAGATATCTTTGCAGTTTTTGAAAATAAGTGTATCATCCCTTATATTATTGAAATTAGGAAAAAACCGTTTATTAAGGTCAAACCAGATATGCATGTCATTTAAAAACATGTAACTTGTGCTGTATGTATCAGAAGAATCAAATGAAAGTTCCTAATACTAAGAAGTATCCAACAATTATACTTTTAAAGTTTTTTATTATTTACGTAACCTCAAAGAAATTTACCAAATGTAGTTTTTCACTCGTATCTAATAAGTTATGTATAGTTTCGGGAAAAAATAGGATTAATGCACACTTCTAAATAGAAAACGTTTGAACCATTTAACCGACCCTCCATCTCCTGACAGTTCAGGGGATCTCTGTGTAGTGTTTCGGCTATAATACGGTCTGTATATACTATCCCCTTCTTTCTTAAATCAAATATTACTATATCTACAACATAAACTTTGTTAACTATATTTCATAGCTACCAATGAACAATTTAATTTAAATGATTAATAATAATGTCGTAAATAAAATCTAAAAATTATGAGGATACAAATAATGGTTACAAAAACCTTAGGTCTTGTTATTGAATATGTAGTTTGCCAATTAAGCTAATAATAAAAATATTATGAGATGTTTTATGATCACTGTAAATGTGCAAAACGTTCTTCTAATGCTACACCTTGTATAATTACTAAGCGATCTAGAAGAATTTATAATATTGTATTATACTGCTAAAACAAAATTATTCACCATATGTATCTGTAATCAGTAAACAGTGGATACAGCCCATGTCATATCAAACTCATAATTAAATTAAAAAATTTCTCACGTTGAAAGAGTAATTATCATATATACTGCAATGATTTAAATTTGACCCATAGGACTTTACCATCCAAAATTAAATAATTGTAAAATACAATGAAATACAATCATTCTAATAATTGGTTTACTTGTGAACGCAAGGATATCCACTTGTATTAATTTCGTTAAATTACAAAAATTACCTATTTACTATTTTCAAGCAACAGAAAAATACCAGTGTTTTATTATGGTTTTTTGACTATATTAATAATAGTTATTTATGATATAAGTGCTAAAAATGACATTTTATTTTGTTGAAAGGGAAGTTTGGGACACGACGCCGAAGGCGGAGTGTCCCATCCCATCGAACAAAATAAAATCGCTTTTAGCACATATATCATACACTATTTTTTCTACAAACACCATTAAAAGTACAAATCAATGCATTTCTTACGTTATTAAATTTATAAAATATCGTTTTGAAACCCAGTTATTCATGAAGTTTATTGTTGCTAAGGTAATGAAAATTCGATCGTTTGTTGACAAGTAACTTCAAATCTCGTGACAGCGCCGAAGAAAAATTTTTGTTTGCAAGTAAAACATTATCTATGTACTTCAGATTACTCATTCTAACTGCAGTTTCTCTAACTGTACATTTAATTAAGTAAATAAATATTCCTTTGATTTAAAATTTCTTAATTTTTTTATAATATCGCACCAGTGTTAATAGTAAATCGCATCATTTACTTTTAGCACTAGTGCTAAAAGTAAATTACTTTTAGTACCAGTGCCATTAAATGACATTTTAGACACTGACGGCATGCGTTAAAAATTAAACTTTTACTGACTTTGTAAAAAAAAATAATTGTTTACGACTTTACACATTTTCTATTTTTGACAACTAGATTTTTTGCGGATAGATGACTGCAAATACTTTAATATATTAATACAGGAAACTCATATAAGTTTAGCATGATCAAATCTGGGACATTGATAGTGGCGTCATCTAAGCAGTTCGGTGGGCAAGTTTCAGTAAATTTGGGTAATAAATTTACAGATTACTGTTTTAAATTCATGTTAATAAATAAAAACCTAACCCTACAAAATGTTATAAACTTAACCACTTATTTAAACTTACAAAGATACAGTAAAACATCATAATTATCAAATATTATTAATTAAATAAGGTTTTTGCTATAATAAAGTAAATGGCATTTGCTTTAAATGTGCGACAAATGTTTTCGACAGCTGTCAAATACAAATCTTAGTGGCCCACCAAGACGCACGGAGCGCTGCAGTCAGTGTCACGAGATTTTCGGCTAAGTTTCCTGTATTAATATATTAAAGTATTTGATGACTGCTATTGACACAGTAAAATGGAAAAACAGATTTTGTAGGTTGTTGCTAGGGAAATTTTAATGGTAATACTGATTAAGGTTGGTGTATGCTTCAAGTTGCAAGGTAGGTTAAACTTCTTCATTTACCAAAACAATTACTTGCAACAAATAAACCCACAACCATATGTAACATTATAGATTATAATCAGAACTAAAACCACATACAGCAACTGCAAACATCTTAATTTGAAAACCTGTACACAATTTACAAATGAAAAAGTACAGGGCTTTTAGATTTTTTTTTAAATCAGCAACCTCATTTTTTAAACTAAATTAAAATTTATAGATTCACTTCTTATATGGTAGGCCACTTAACTTGTAGCCCCTGGCAAACTAAAACTGCAACCCAACATACATATAATTGAGCAACTAAACTGCATTAATATATTTTTCTGTGGAAATAGATCAGAGTTGCTTATTTTATACTAATTTGTGGCAAATGTTCTGTATTCTAAGTTTACTATTGTTATCCTTGAAGTTTGAGAGACAATTTTGAAGATTCACTAAATTAATTATTTAATATTTAACAAAAGTTGAATTATGAAGTTTTATATGTAAGCTTAACATTCAATACAATGTATATTTAATTAACAAATATCCAGCAGTGGATGTTTTGAGGGCTAAGAAAAAAAGAAGAATTAACGCATTAACATTGAACAATCATGGCAAAATAACATGTAAATATGTATGTGTGCAATGTAAAAAGTAACTTTAAACAATTAAAAACAAGTTTTGCATGTGTATATAGTTCTGTAAGATCGGCATTTGAATACAACTAAGTACACCCTCTGTAACATATATATTTTATTTCATTGTAAGAAAATCTTCATACAATTTTCGTTTCAAACTAAATTAGACTCGTTAATAGCCTGTTTGTCCCACTACTGAGTACGGATTCTCCTCAATGCTAAGGTAGAAGCACAGGGGACATACAGTTTAAGTTCGAATGTGAAGGACAGAAATATCACAGAGAGATTTGGAATTAAGATCCCCATGGTTGCCAACCGGATCGGGCAATTCTACGTGGCGGGGGTTGCAGCACAAGATTTTTATTAACTGCTATGATAATGCTAATTGATTAGACTACCAGATATAAACTCTTGGAATCTGTTCAAAAGATCTCTGGTGGGTGAGTAGGACATATTAACAATGACTTTTATAAGAGAAAAGTGATGAAGTATCTACTTTAAAAATAATCTACTTCCGAACTATAAATAATATTAAAAAATACGGTTAAATGCAGTTATAATAAATACACATAAAGAAACATTGAAACTTAAATATTCCATATACAGACAATCAGAAAGAGAGAAGTTGAAGAAAGAGTACTAAGAAAGAACTCAGGAAATAATACCAGAAAAAAAAAAAAAAAAAAATA